>JAJJWW010005965.1:0-108672 GCA_023531295.1 Papaver armeniacum
GAGTGTGTATTGATTTCACAAACTTAGACTAAGCATGCAGGAAGTGATCCATGTCCGTTGCGAATCCTTGCTTGGCACAGTGATGCCTGTCCCCGGATATGAGCAGTTTGTATTTATGGATGGATACTGCGGCTATAATGAAATACCATTATACAAAATGAGTAAAGCAAGCATTTTTCTGGAAGTAAAGGTGTTTCTTGTTATGTTGTCATGTCGTTTGTTCCTAAAGAATGCGAGACAGTGTAGGCGTCTTGTGAGCGAAATGTTCAAAGCATGATTGGGAAGACTATAGAAGTATACATCGATGATATGTTAGTGAAATCGGAACCAAAGTTGTCCAATCTCTTAGACCTCAAGAGAACATTCTAACGCCTCTAGACAATATGGAATGAAGTTGAACCTGCCAAGTGCTCGTTCGGGTTCACATCAGAAGGAAGTTTCTTGGCTCAACAAATGACACAAAGTATCAAGCAACCCATAACACGTCAAAGAAATACTTAATATGCCATCACCAAGAAACAAAAATAAGTGCAAAGCTACGGGAGATTGCATTTGCTCTCAATCGATTCATATCACAAGCTTCGATAAATGCAAGCCGTTATTTCGGATCTTAAAGAAGGCGGAAAGCTTGGTGGAATGAAGATCGAACACGTTTTAATGAAATCAAAGGTACTAACTTCACCTCTCGTCCTTTGAAGTCCAAAATGGGTCAAACCATTTATATTTACCTCGTTGCAAGTGATTATGATGTAAGTGCGGTGTTATTCGTGGATGAACTTTGATGAGAACTTGTCCACTTCATTAGTAAATACCTAACTTGAGGCGGATACAAGGTACTCAAAATTGAGAAAATAGCCCTGAAGCGGGTACACGCGACAAGACGTCCTAAACCTTACTTGGGAGAGGACGACAGATCGTGGTATAGGCTGCACACCGTTAAGAAAGTAATTGATGATGCAGATGATTAAAATAGGGTGGCCCATGGGCGGCCTACCTTGCTCTACGGATCACTTACGAGCCAATAACAGTGAGAATGGACATGCACTACCCATTGATGGTAGATTTTCTGTAGATGATATTCCATTTCGGTCAACCATCGATGAAGAAACTACAAGAAGAAGAGAGGGACACGATTCCTTTACCATGGGAATACTCAAACAAATCAAAATATCCTCGAGTGAGAGACTCATACCGATTACCTTTGTGGACCCATCGAGTTACTAGAAGAAGAAGATAGAATGTGGAAGTTGTATCTCGATTGAGTCGCAAAACACCAATCGATCCGGCGTTGGATGTTTATGGTTTCTCAGACGGTTTGCAAATAGAAAAGCTATCGACCAGGATTCTCAAACCTCCGATAATCAAGCCGAGCACTAAGCGTCGATATTCTGGGCTTAAAAACCGCGTTACATCCGGGAGCCGCGAAAAGTAAAACTAACAACCGACTCAAGGATATTGACAAATCAGTTTAACGGTTCACAAGGAGAATAATAAAAATTAGCATCATATCTTGAATGTATAAACTTAATTGGCGAAGAAGTTTGACGTTTTCGGTATCGAACAAAACCGAGAATCAAAGTAGACATGCGACGCACTTGCATACCTATCATTGGGTCGTGGAGTCGATGGCACACGTATATATCTTCGTCGAGTACAGGAATTTCCAGTATCCAAGAAGGTCATTCCACATCAAGTCTCATATGCACAAATGAAGACATCGGGATCTATGCGAGTTGATCCACGAGAAGAAGAAAAATTGACCCCATGGATATCGAGGAGAAAAATCAACACGAGACCGGAGATTTCCATATATTCGCTACCTACAAGCTTCAAGAACTTCCGAGAAGATAAATATCAAGATGTAAAACAATGAGAAAATGCATGGAGGTACATTTTGATCAAGGTGAACTTTAGAAGAAACCCATTGCAATGGAACCATACTTGTGTTGCGTGACTCGAGATGTAGGGAGAAAGTTGATGTCCGAAGCACATGAGGGATGTCATGGAAATCGTTCAAGTGGAAGGATATTAGCACACAAACTCTTTATCTCGTGGATACTTTTGGCCTTACATGCAAGATGCAAAGGAATACGCTAAGAAATGTGTGCCATGTTAATTGCATTGCATTTAACCCCCTAAAAAAGGCCAGAAATGAGGCTGCACCTCGTCATGAGCCCTTGGCCCAAAAGATGTGGGGATTAGATATTGTTGGTCCATTTCCTACTTCACCTCAAGGCCAAGTATTTGTTGGTAGCAACCGGCTATTTTACCAAATGGGTAGAAGTGGTAACTTTGGTACGAACTGCCAGATTCATATCCGAAAATTTATTTGGGAAAACATAATATATGGTTTAGGCACTAGCCTACTTATCATATCTAAGAACTAGCAGTTTGATTCGGAGACGATCAAGTCCTCGTGAAGGATTGCACATCAAGAACAATTTTTCACTCCTTATTATGTGCAGAAGTAACTGGACAAGCTTAATCGAAAGTGATCCTGGACAACCTTAAAAGAACTCCTGGATAAAGCTAAAGGAAGATGAATGGAGTTCCTACCCGTGAGTCTTATGGGCATACGGAGATCAACACCAAGGCGGTCAACAAGATTCGGGCCATTTATATTAGCTACTGAGTGGAAGTTGTAGCACCGGTGGAGTTATTAGTCCATACCACAAAAACCTTAGAAATGAGCTGAGGCCAAACCGGAGATTTCTATCAAGAGATAAAGAACTTCTAGAAGATGTTCGGGGGAAGAAGCATCTAAAAGATTAGCATATATCAACAATCCATGAAATTTTAGTACAACAAGAAGGTCGGAGAACGAGTATTCCGGCCCGGAGAGCAAGTGTTACGCAAGACAGGTATAGCACACTTGACAATAATAGTGGAAAGTTGAATGCCAATTGGGAGGGTCCATACCTCACGATAGACTTCTTGGTGGCGGAACATACCAGTTAAAAACATTGTGACATATGGAGCCAAAACCATGGAATTCTTTCAATTTGAAAATTTTTATCATTAATGTAATAATCATTTATTATAAAATGATTTTATTTTAAGAATCCACACTAACGCTGGATAATTACCCATGATGAGAGAAGGTCAAGTGACAAAGAGAGATGACATGATACTTATACTTCAAGGAGCTGAGGAATGCATATCTCTAAGGTAATCCCTAAACGATTAACTCAAATTATATAAATTATTTTACTTTAATAATACGTAAACTTCGATACTAGCAGAGTGATTTAGGGAATAACACTAGCATAGCTATGATCGAACACCAATATCCGGCATACTAGCTAGAGGCGTTAAACAATAACCCTCGACATATCTAGCACCGAATCACAACTTGACTTTGATTAGAGGAATATTTGAGAATATCCCTTCCACTTGGCCTTAGTCAATAATGCAATCTGCTAGCGAGCTAAACCGGTTTAGCGAGGCTCAAGAATAAGAACCTTATTCCATGGGCAATGGAACCCATCTCGAGGGAAAAGAGAACCAAAATAATTTGGATTTGATTAGAGGAATAATTCAAGAAATATCCCTTGCACGGTCTTAGTCAATACTACGACATATGGCAGCAAGTTGAACCTAACGGTTTAGCTTGAGGCTCAAAAATAGGAATGACCTTGTTTCATGGGCAATGGGACCGTCCTCGTGGTAACGAGTGCATATATATATATATATATATATATATATATATATATATATATATATATATATATATATATATATAATAAAATATTATTATTCAAAACCTAACAAATTTTCCAAAAGAAGCAACTTGCTAATAAAAATTCCTAAAGAAAACGGGAAAACAAATACTACTTCAAAACCCAAAAAAAGATCCATCAGTGATATTCTGTCTACATCGAGCTTGGAGGTCTTCAATTTCAAAATCTTTTAGAGTTATTGAGACTTAAGGCAGGTGATCTCATGGTCAGGTTGGCTAGGAGTACTGAATCACCCTCTCAATGATGTGATGGCGCCCTTCTCGTATCCTGGTTTACATCGCTTTCAGCGCACGCCTAGTTTTAACATATTTTGAAAACAACACCATCATTTCTTCCGGAGTCGTAGATATGGGAATACGCTACCCGATCCCTTGGCAAAGAGACATCAAAGGCCAAACTCGGCAATCCCGGTGCTGAAGATTCCCCGACTCATCCTCAAGTGATTGGTACACTGCTCGCTTTGTGGGAATCTGCATGAACTGCAGGCGCATATCGAGACGCGAGTCACCCTTTGAAGATCTCTTTCAAGGGCTTCACCTGCGAGCACCGGAACCATCGAAAGGCCAGGATGAAGTGCCGTTAGTGGAGTCCACAGGGAGGAGGAAATCTATGTTGCACGGACACTCAAGAAAGATGTCAGAATGGCGCGGTTTCCGACACGACACTTCGACACTGATGGACATGCCACATCATGTGTCGCGTAAATTGTTATTGGACTCTTTATGACACCAATTGACACTTTCGGATCAGCCATAAATGATTTATTTTGGTTTGGAAAATCAAAATAAACTAAATGAGACGCTAATTTTATTCTTTGTTTTAGTCAAATCCAAGCATTATTAAGGAAAATTTTACCATTATTATATTATTATTAATTTTATATAATTAGTAATCAAATATTTTAAAAATAAGAGTTATTATTTTGTTGTGTAGATTGTAGTAATATTTTATTTTAATGATGTGAATAATATATATAACGTGTCCCCGTAACCCATTTTTTGAGATTTGACGTGTCCCCGTAACCGTGTCGTGTCGTAACTATGTCCCGTGTCCGTGTCCGTGCAACATAGAGGGAAATAATTCCACAGGCGTTATTGGCATTTTATGCTTTCATGGGTCCACTGGACGAGGGAAATAATTCGACAGGCGTCACTGGCATTTTGTGTTTCATGGGTTCACTGGAGGAGGGAATTAATTCCACAGGCGGTGCTGACATTTTGGGCTTCCTTATCAGAACTTTCTTACATTTTTTTGGCCTCAGGGGCATATTCAAGAGCTCGTACGCCGTTCTCCTTAGTCATCTGCGCAATACAAAGGTTTAAAAAAAAAAAAAAAAAAAAAGGGAGGAATAATACAGTGCCACGTTATTAAAGAATGGAGAAAGATGCATCTGGTGGTGTAGACAGTGAAACATCACAAACAGATCCAAGTATAAAAAGACAAAAGAAGATAGAGACTTCTCACTGCTCTCTATAAAGAGATGACTCACTGCTCTCTATAAAGAGATGATGGAAACAAAAAAGAATGGAGATATAACTAATAATCGTACCTTGGTATCGGGATTAACGAAAAACAATATAGTATACGAAAGGAACGGAGCAAAAACAAAGAAAATACAAGACTACATATGCAAAGGGAGGTCAAAGCTGTTGCGCGGATCGAGAAATGAGGAGCAGAAAAAGTATAGATTCTATAGAATCCTTATCAGTCTTCTTTAAATCCTGACGAGATTGGGGTATACCCACGTTAATCGGGGTATACCCAATTTTAAAGGGACTCTCCCTATGAATATTAGGGTGAGTCCTAATGGGTAAGTTACAAAACTACCCTCACCCTTTAAAAACTTATTACCCTAAATCAGTTTAATCTTTTTTTTTTTTCTTTCTCTTCTTTTCTCATCCACGACCATACCCTGGGCCCATCACCCCACCACCATCAAACTCGTCGATTAATTATTGACATCGTCGATTCGAAAACTCCGATTAATCTTCATCAATGAATCCACCACGGCGTAAAGGGTTCGTATGAAAGACGTCAATCAAAAACCAATCAATACAACCCCGGGAATTGCAAAACTAGTTCAACATAAAGTGAAGAAAAAAAGGTTCTTTGAAGAAGAAATTGAACCCGCTCAAAACGAAGAAACGTGCGATTAAGAAATTAGAGCCTACACCACTCCTGAACCGGTGATTCGGGATGAGACTCGATGAAGACAAATCAATTTATCCGGGTAGAAGAGGATGATGATGATGTTGATGAAAGAACTCCTACCGGAGGAGGGAACAATGATGATGATGATGGTGATCAAGACATGCCTAATGTTGGAGGAGGTAATGATGATGATGATGATGGTAATGGAGATAAATGTAAGGGTAGAGAAGATGAAATTGTTGAAGATAGGCGGTGGAAGAAGAAGAAGAAGAAGAATAAGAAGAATAAGGAGTAGGAGATGGAGAACAAACTTAAGCTAATGTTCAACAAGTCAACTTCGACTTCATTGGCTAAAGAGGAAATAAAAGAGGTGATCACTAAAGCGGCCCCAGTTCCCACATGCCTCCTCTCACTTGATGGTTACACTTTGGAAAAAGATGAGAACCCAAGGGGACCCCAAAAGATGGTGGCAATGTTCTTTTTGGATACAAGGACTCATGGACATGTACGATCCATAATCTTATCGTAAGTAATCTCAACCGCCTTTATTTTTTATTTAAGTGTGTAACTATCTTAAATTTGCGTCAAGTGTTTGTATTTCTTTTCATTTTTTTTTGGTATTTAGGATCACAAGAATGTCGTCCTGCGTCTCACGAGGCGCCAACCATGTTCGATGACTAAGACTTGTGATCTTGAGGATGAATGTGAGGAGGTGAAAAAGTGATTGTCAAGAACTCCGGTCAGGTTGTGGCTGCTGAGAGAGTTCGAATGTGAGCATGATAGAGTTAAGTATCTCGCGTCCCGTGGAGAGAGGTTCTACTGAGAGATCGTCTGATATTATTCCCATCTCGGTGAGATGGCCATAACTCCTGGACGATGCTCATCAAATTCTAGGCTTTTTGTAGGTTGAGGGAAAAGCATCGGTGAGGGCTTCGATAATAAGTTTTCATGGATATTTACAAATCGTGCTTAAATTGTTCGGTTGGAATCAAAGTTGCGAATTTTAGGTCTATGCTTGTGATGAAGGATGGTCGCTCTAACCAAGAAGTTTAATCGAGTACCGAGTTGAGGACACATTTTCCTGTGGGACCAAGAAAATCTTTGATAAGGAAGGAAGGGGTGAACCTGCGAATCAATGCTACCGTCAGCTTATTTGCTATACGTCCCGGGCAAGATGTATCTTCCGGTCAGCTCCTAAGCTTGGTCGACGCCGATTATTTGCAACTATTGATCCCTTAAATAAGATGCGTGTGTATTCTCGGGAATGCTGCGGTGGTCTCCTTCTTGAACAATGAGTTGACAAAGTCTTCATGGGCACTCACTTCGTAAGTTAATGGAACATATGTCTCTTCCGGAGTAATTCTATTGTCTAAATCATTTATATTTGACAAATTTCAAAAGATAAGATTAACACTAAACTTTTTTTTTTGCATAGGTTTGGATATATGAGCACTTCCTTATTTGGTGAAAGTTGTGTTCCTACATCAAAGTGGATAAATGTTGTTGTTGATAAGCCAAGAGCGCAAAGGTACGTTTTAAGGGTACTCAGGATAAAATGCGTAAAATCTTATCAAAATGCGAATGGCCATCGACAAATTGATCATGAGGAGGTGATATTGATGTGATCAGGATGCTAGAAATCAAGGTTTAATCAAAGGATGAAGTTGCATTATACTATGGACCCTTTGTTGTTGTGCATCAAGGATATTCAATGCGATCCACACGGGTAATGCGACAATTGGGTTATGCAAGAAGAACCTCATTTGATGAAGATAAGTCGTTCTTTCATCGAAACCAGGATGACCTGACCACCTCCCAAAAAATTAACGTCTCTTACGATCCAACGCCAACTCAAGAACATTGGGACGATAGGATGGTGCGTAACATCGATGTGAGTCTTTTGGACGAGGTGACCATAGGTCATGAAGCTAGTGAGAGATACATGTCATGGTACTTGGGTTGGGCTCGGTCCTTGTGATTAGGAGATGGATTCAAGAATTGCCTCGTAAGAGGAAGATGGCATGAAAGACCCAAAGCAATAACAAGTCTTAAGTTCTTTGTAAGTATTTTAGAGTTGTTCTTATTATTTTAAAATCACATTATCGAATCATTCATTAATTGTTTGTTGTTTAATTGAAAATAGAATGAGCATTTGACCTTGCGAAGGTGTTGTCTTTGGCGAGAGAAAGAGAAGAGCCTTTGTCGATTGAAGACCAAGGCAAGCACATTGACTTTGTTAACAATGTTGACAATGAGGATGCCCATGAAATGTTCAAGCAAGCTGAGGCTGAAGTAAAGCGGGAAGAAAAATCCAAGAGGAAAGCACAAGCCAAGATGAATGTCGACAAAAGAGGGCTCAGATTGGGTGGGTGGTGAAGGTAGTAGTAGTGGTGGTGTTCCTAAATGGGGCCGTGGTCGTGGGTGGTGAATGAATGCATTTCTAGTTCATTTCTTTATGTTGTGTTGGATAAATGTTAAGGTTAATGGTTGGAAAAATGTTTTTAAGGATTATGGGACATGTTTCGTATTTTGGAAAACAAGTGTTGGATTTGTAGTTGTTGAATGAATGGTTTGTTTAGCTACTTAAAGTTTCAATACTTATCTTGGCATGTTTTAATTCACCATGCAGACCATACCCAGCAATGTTTTGAAGTGTCGACCGTCACCGGGACAGCTTAAAATGCTTGCATACTAGGGTCGACAAAGGAAATCAGATCAATACCAAGTAGGTAGATACAAAATGCCAGTGTATTATGTTATAGAACATGCCAGCCATGTGTTGCGTAAAATGCCTTCTCATTATGCCTAAAAAATCATCATAAGGCCGACATGGTCATAATTTGGTTCTTGCCACCACGTAATCTTTCGGCAAGATCGTGAACAATGTCGTTAGACGGTTTAACGAGAAAATTGCATGAACTCCGATGCCAAAAGTTATAAGATCGGATGGTAAGAAAATTTATACCCCGCCGGCCATATCATATGGCATGAAATGTGAAATACCTTCTTAGGTGGGATACACGAAGAAAATGTTTTCTGATGCCTAAAACTCATAAGGTCGGCATGGTAAGAAACTTCCTTTTCTTAGGCCATGCGAGCTAGCTAATTGAAATTCAAATTTTTGCAAGTCTGATTTCATTGATTGACTTGTATTTGGGCACTATAACGTCCAAATTTGGCCACCATCCTATAAATACACTACTTTCTCTCTACAAAACAACATCAAATAGTTCCATACTCTCCAAAGCTCGTATCATCGCCACTCCATCTAACTCACCTTAATAGCTTTCTCTCTAAACAACAATGCATCCATTTGATTCAAATGAAGATTTGGCAATCACCAAAGCATGGTACGCGGAAAATCGACTTAGACGACAATCCTCCTAAAGGGAGGATTCCACAACCTTACAGGCTAGGGTACACAAAAATTTTTAGCCAAGTTTCAAATCCTAATGCAAGAAGTATTCAATAAGTCCACGCTAGGCACTAGTGTCGAAAATCACGATACTGCTTTTTTAGCTCAACATCGGATTTTTAACACTGCTTCCTTCACCTTGTTCATTGCACTGATTTGTAAGTAATTTTTTGTGGTTATTTTACTAACCCATGTTGTTTTACCTTCCAATAAACACACTAACAAATGTAAGTTTGTTTTTGTGTTTTTAAAGCATGAAGCGTGAAAGCGCCGCTTACTTGGAGGAAAAGGGGAAGCATTCGCGTCGATGTAAGCTATCACTTGGCACAAAGAATCCTGTGAGGATAAATCGGAGTACTTGGATGCCGACGTCTTGGAGGAGGATGATTGATGGCTTTAGAAGTTTTTGTATAGGTTTTGTGGGTATACCCTCTATGTAAACCCTCACGAGACTATAACTCGTCCACTAGGGTGCTAGGGGTTGAGCTTGATGCATGCTAAGTGCATTCGTTTTATGTTTGAATCGGTGTAGTAACCAAAATTGCATGAATGAAGTGAATTACGTCTTCGTATTTTGTTTTACGTTTAGTATAAGACAGGCTGTCGGATGGTTATAATCCTTAACATGTTTGCTACATAAAAAGCATTAGTGTAATAAATTATTTAAATGTAAGTATATTATAGTCGACATGTTAGTGAATATTTACATGTCGGCAGTTAGATTGTCGTCAAAGGTACGGCTTATTATTCATTGAAACCCTCCTAGGCCAAAACATGGTTGGCATTTTCTTCATCTGAGGACCATGTAGATTTGAAAGTAATTACCGGCATTTTATATTATACCATGCCCGATAAATATACCTTATGCACCCTCTTCAACGTCGACCTTCGCGGAGCTTATAACATTTTTGAAACCACGTTTTTGATTAAATCAACTCATAAGATGGATTAAAGGTTTAACCTCTTTGAATCATAATTTCAAAATTTTAATCTAAACTCGATTAATTAACCTAATCGAGAATTTTTTAGTGTTAATTAAACGAGGGCATATTAGCCATTTAAAAAATACAAGGTTAAGGGGTGGCTTGGTTTTACTTCATAATGACCAGATTTTGTCTTATTGGGTATACCCCAATCTCGCCATGTTTAATATATCTTGTTCTCTTTTGATAAGACAAGTCAACACTTTTGGTTGGATAAAGAGTCAGTCATAAAGAAGTACAAAAAAAATAATGTTGACGCTCGGCATTCGAACTCACAAGAATTATTTGAAATGTTAGTTAGGCACGAAAAAAAAATTGTTGAACTTATATATATAAGTGATTGTGGAGCATCATATTTTGAGCGATCGATCCTGAACTTTACAACTTGGAGCTCGATATTATTATATGAAGATACGTCAAGTAGCTTCTTCAAAGATACTTAGGGCGTTAAGAAAACAATGTAAATGGCTGATCCAAGATACTTTTCTTAATCCATCAAATGTTGGGAATTAAGAGGGGCGATGTTTGGACAATTAACATTAGTCCAAACAACTCTTCAACCCATTCATATTGAGTGGGCTTAACAACTCTTAGAGCCCAAATAAGACATTTTGTTTCGTTATGGATTGATGACTAAGCCCACCTAGAAGCTATTAACATGATTTGTTAGTTTAAAAGCCAGTATAAATTCAAACCTGGAAATTACTGATCCGGAAAAAGAGGAATCGGTTAAAGACCGTACATTCAAACCTTAAGTAAGTTGTCATCCGGAAAAAGAGGAATCGGTTAAAGATCAGAGTACATTCAAAAAACACGGAGGTTGTTGATCCCCGAGAAAAAGGAGGAATCAGTTAAAGACCAAACATATTCCAAACCACGGAGGTTACCTGATCCTCTTAAAAAGGGGAAAACAGAAGAATACGGTATATACTGGAGGTTGTAAATCATAAAAAAATAAAGGAAATTGGTATTGATCAGTAGATGAATCGAGTGCATTTTGTCCGGATACATAGTCAAATGTATCTAGATTTAAAGCTGGGTGGTGATTCCTCCATAACCTATAAATAGAATAGGAATTTCAAACTTATAGCAGCACATTTTCAACTTTTTCTCCACCAAACTGTTTAGAGCACCTTACTTCATTCAGAGGCATCTGAGTGTCCTCGCAGTACCTCATTTCTTCATTCGTCGGGAGTATTAGAAAGCAAAGAGCATTGGAGAGCTTGGTTGAAAATCTTTCATCATCAAGAACGTATCACGAGGAAAATTATGGATCTATTCAAGCGGTTTATAATTCATCCACCAAATTCAACGGTTAAGATTATATCATTGTTTCTGGATCTCTCGAGGGTATCGCAGAAACGTTTTTTCAACATTATACCTTGCAAAAGTTGTTATCTTCTTGACATCTCTGTTTATATTAGATCACACTAGGTATCGGTCATAGAAGTTGATATCGAAAAGAATGTGGTGTATTTGGTGCCCTATAAGACTTGAGTCTAAAATTTTATGAAAAGAACCGAGAATGATTCGGTTAAGCGAAAAAAAGATATCGGGAATTATGAATTAAAACTTGATGTAAAAGTTATCACAATTATGAACTGGTAACTTATGAACCATGTATTCATAGCCAAATAAAGATATTAATGTCTCAAGATCTTTACTTATATTACCTCATGTGAGTCTACTTAGAAGTTAGTCTTGTTATGAATTGAGTTTGTGAACTATAAACAGTAGAAACAAAATAAGGTTAATAAGTCACTTAAGTTTGATTTAATACGGTGAGTTTGAACCTATTCAAGAAAAAAATCTCCGAGATATTTTTAACATTTGAGTTGCGAACCCTAAAAGGTGAGCTCCTAACCTAATGAAAAACTAGCCTCGAGGCTTTAATGCTCATTTGAGTTCTGATCCTAGTTGAAGAAAAAAATCTCGCGACTTTTGAGCATTTGAGTTACAACCTAACAAGTTGAATCCTCTTGTAACTTATTTGCATTTTGAGTTCTGAACCTAATTCCTTGAAATCGCTTGAACCTACAAAGCTTTAGTGCTTTAATTCCCTTCTTATCGTTCCAAAACCTCAACCGTGAGTTCATGGACCTAAAAGGCTTAATAATGACCAGCGACTATATACCCTTGGACTCATTCATTCTTCTTTGATTATCAGGGCGAACTTTCCACACATTTGTGAATTGTTATTTCTTAGCTAATTCCTTTGGTTGGAAAAATCTTGTTTTTTTATTGAAAATTTGAAGTTTCTTTGGAAGTAATTCTCACATGGTCTAAGAATTATTTGCATCTTCAAAACATGAAAAGAACCTCAATGCAAGTTAACATGTATGTGCATCTTAGGAAACGATTTTGGTTTAGCAATTGATAATTAACTTAGGTTACAAAGATTCTTTGCTAACATCTTAACCAACCCGACCTTGATTGATTACTATAAATTGGGGATATCAGCAACACTGAAAACTTAATCCATATATTTATTTGAAAGTTTGTCCTCCAAATGCCTAAGGATCACCGAGATCTATGATTTAACTTTGAAAAACTTCACTTTGGATTCAGTGAAGCATGGTTTCACTTTGAAAAAAATATAGTTTTGTAACTTTGCATTTGTATTTGTGTTGTATTTGTAGGTCATTCTCCGATATAAGATCATTCAGAGTTAAAGATCAAATCCATATTTGATAGAAAACTACATACACAATTGAATATAACTCTTATATGTTGACTTCTTGTTTTTGAGCATAACTATCGATAGATAATATAAATACAAACTGAATTACCAATCCTACTCGAATTTCATTTCTATAATGGGTATATCTTTCACATAAAGAAAATGGAATATCTCTTTTACCTTGAAAGCTCATTTTATTCCCAGTTGGTCAGTACCTATCTGGGCCATTTCTTACTTTAGTCCAACGCACTGAATCTTTATAAGCTTTGAAGAGAATAAACCCTACTCTTGGGATTTATATCTGTTTAAATCAGGGAATCGATTTATAAATCCTTGATCATGAATCAAAAAGGAAATCACCAGGCGTCCTCTTGGAGGCAGGATAACGCTAATCTTCACAACTCTTATGGATGTAAAGGACATCAGTTACGGGAATCAAGTGTGTGGGTTCTTTAGAGAATTAAGAGACATTAGGGCACCACTATAACAGATTAGCTTGGAGGGTTTATTATGTCTCAACCACATTCCACTAGAAGTCTTATAGTAGACTCTTTTGTTTTAGCGGCTTAATACGGTGTGTTCAAAGTGACGAGGTCCCATATTTTTCTGCTATACAATTTTCCTAGTTAACAAAATTCTTAAATGTGCTTTTACTTTTCCACATTGTAGTTTATCTTTAATTGTTAGAAACACAACCTTAGTTTTATTCTTATACAACTTAAAAAGTTGATGGTGTACATGATACTCTCTCCTTTTCGTGTAATTGTAGTTGCGAATGACAATATGATACGAGTGAAATGGCAACAAATGGTCTAATTTAAGGCATTCTAGCACTTTCAAATAAATAGTAGTTTTAATAATTAATTTTAATTGTGTGAGCCAAGTGATGATAATAATATGGATCATTCTTTAGCTAAATTTTTATGAGTTCAGGACAAAGGAAAGGCGCTGATGGTTCGGTCGATGTCTCAGAAAGCGAGTCCTCTCATATCTTAATTATGTCTGGTTTAACATTTTTTTTTTTTGAAGCATGAATTTATTAAACTACTAATATATTGTTACACTAATACCCCAAGATTCATCAAATCCACTCTGAATGGTCACTACACCAAATTCCCGGAATCGTAACATCAATTCGTAACGGCTTATGCGCCGTTACGAATTTCCTGTTACAAATGCCCGTTACAAAAATTCATAATAAAGCGAGAGCCGTTCTTATTTTTTAAATTCGTAACAGGCGAGAGCCGTTACTAATTTTTAAATTCGTAATGAGGGCTAAGCCGTTCACGAATTTTTTAAGCGTGCCCGATCACATGCTTGGTCACGGGGGTGGTAACACCTTGAGAATGTCGTGTGCCATTCATGCGTGGCATTATGTTTCCACCCACGATGAGTCATACTAGAGGATATTTCCTCCCATGCGTGTGCGATTCACATACTGCTTTATTTCTTTTCCTCCCATGCCTTCGTAATTTTTTCATTTTCTTCCCAAATTTCTATCACTCAACCTCCATCTTTTTCAATCTTCATTTTTCTTGATCATTCTTCTTGATTCATGAAACTTCGACCACCATCAAGAAGCACCATCAAACAACCAAATCCCAATCACTCATGCATTGTTATCTACAAATCACTCCCATTCGATGTGATTTTATATCGAAGAAATAGAAGAATAAAAAAGCCTTAATTTCTCATTAGATCTATATTAGTATCATCTTTACCATCAACCCCTAATATGTTTTCTTCATTTCATGTTTTAAAACTAGGATTTTGATATTTTCGTGGAAAAATGTTTAAATTAGGGTTTTCTTCCTGTTTTGGTTTCGATTTGTAGTTGTTGTTGAATGATGTTTTTGGTTTTCGTGAGAAACAAAGGTAAATCCTCCTTAAATCCATCTCCCTGTTTTATTTATTCTGATTTTTTTGATGATTTTTTGAGGCTAAAATCAATCGTTTTGATTCCTGATTTACTGGTTTGTTCTTTGAGAGTATTCTTTGCTAGAGCTTGCTTGAAAACGTTACTCTGGTGTTGAAGTTAGGGTTACTCCTATGAGATTGAAGTGCGGTTACTCGGTGTTTGAAATCTTTCTACGTATTTTGGTATCTCTAATCTTCCTCATCTAATTGACATTGAAGTATGCAGTTCGTCAAACCACTTAATTTACTTGTTGATAGATTTTATAAAATGGGTTTGGTACCAATTTTAAAGTTTGTTAGTATTTTTAATTTAATTGTACAATGGATTAATTATAAAATTTTCATAGCAGATATTATCTTTCAATATGGTGGTGAAATTGAACTAAAATGAATACGAGGAGCGAAAGAACAATTAACGGTGAGATGTCAGTTGACAACATTTGGTGAAATAAAATTTGAATCGATTGATGAATCTTATGTTTCAAAGTACAATTAGTTAACTAGATTAACAAGCTACGATGCAAATATCTATATACACACGATTTTTGTTTTCATATACATAGCTAGGTATTACGCTCATCTCTTTAAGTATATATTGAGATGTCAATACTAAGGCTAAGGTTTCAAGCTCTAATTCAAGTTTCACAGGATAGGTGATTATGCTCTGATCATATTGTAATGGTAATTGAGTTTCATGATATTAGATGTAATATCTGGATTAATGAATTTGATTTCGGCCAAGCATATTACGAGGCAGTAACCAATTAGCTCATCTTAAGTATTTACCATATTTTGCAATGTTGTTGCACAATGTATCATTGTCTCAATCTTTATTGATTCACTATAATATATAATATTTATGCGTAACATGTTTCAATTAGTATGGTTAGAACCTTGTAATTGTTGCTTCAGCACAGGCAAGCTACATACCTCAATTTGTGGATGTTGACAAAGTTCATTAAAAAGAAGAAACAAACAGTTGGAGTCAAACTTCATAGTGCGATCTTGTTAATTAGCATATTTTGTGGGATGGTAATTGTAATGTTAATCCGGATGTATTTATGTAAATGTTGTTGCTTATTAATCCGTTTTTATTGTTTCTTGTATAAGCCTTTTGAAGCCAAGAGAATCATTGATTATTTTTGTTCATACGAAGCATATATACTTTGCATTCCCCTTTGTTCCTTGTAACTAATCAAGGGATCTTTCTCTTATCGGTATGAGCTTGTATATTCTTGGTCACAAGAACTAATGAAATCATCTAAATGTATCCCAGAAAACAGTTGGTCGATTCTTGAGGAGCGCGACCTTTGGACTGAATCATGTGTTCACACCTCGTCTTGAATCAACTAGGTTTGTTGTCTCCCATAGTGATTACGTCCTTACATTTTCTTGCTTTATAGGATGTCCTTAGCTTCTTTGCATGACAAGTACACATTAGCAACTCTATAGTTTGGTATTTCTTGGTATGTTATTTCTCGATAAATCGACCTACGGCTACTTCGAAATCGGAATGTTGGGCCTAATGCGATCTAGGTGTACGAATGATCGGCCCGGAGTTGTTATCTGTTCAAAGGTACATGGATTTTAGTTCGGCGATCACATTAGCTAATACAAGACTGAGAGATGTCATTTTACCACAAGATCTTCAAAGGGCTACACGGATATAGACTTTTCTTTTAATCTCTTTCCCTTGTTATCATTAAGTCAGGATGTTTGATATATATTTTTGGATTCAGAACTTATAATACAATAGTTATACAATAATGAATATAATTTGACTTCTATCCTTGTATTTTTCCAAACTTGGTTCTTGACTTTTTAACTTATAAGTCACGGTTTCCAAACTAACTTATCCACTTTTTATCTTAAGAAGTTGAAGCACTTAATACATACGTATCCAAACAGGCTATTAGTATATTACTTTCTTTCTTTTGTTCAAAGTTGAATTAGCATTGAGATATGTTTTATAAGTTACTAATTATGGTTTCCTTTTCATTGAGTCTCGGACCTCATGGGCAACTCTGTTGTCTCGGTGAAGATGCCTCAAGATATATGGATTACGAGGGCGAGAGGAATGATGCTGATTGATAATTTTACGGGTCTAGACAAATTTATTTGACCTTTCAGTGAAAGTACATTTATCAAGGAGGATGTTTCCAACTATTTCAAGTAAAGATACTAACCTTGTATGCTTATGTAGAGTATACGAATTTGGATTGTTAGACATAAAGTTTTATTTGATGTACGTAGGAGCTTTGGTCGGTTCCGGCATGTGAGTGCGATTCTGAGATAGAGATATAATTGTTCGCTATGTGAGTTTGTCAAGTAGGCATATCAACTTTCTTTTGTGAATAGTATCCTACTGTTTTGACAGTCGAGAACTCAAGGGGGTTCTTACTCAAATCGTTTGTATTACAGAAACATTGATGATGTAGACAAGACGATTGATGAGATTAATGAGCAGGCTGAGAACATGGAAGCGATTCGGGAAGCATTGTCAAACCCCATTGGAGTAATTCTTGGAAACTTTGATGAGGTGACCTTTTGCATTTTATTGTATTTATTTATTTGAAGGTTCAAAAAGATTGTCAAATGTCGACTTATGTTTCTTTGCTTACTCATTTGTGAGATATACACTACTCAGGTGACAATACTTTACAAAGACAAAGAACATGTTGAGGTTGATTTCACTAGAAGTCTCTTCACTTAGTTTCCAAGGATATGGACTCTCTCGTTGTTTTGTTCAAGCTGACTGCTTCTTTAAGTACCTGGTTTAAAATATGAGTCCAATTCTGACAAGTGGGTCACTAAAGCCTACCTTCCATTTTTATCACTTTTACATTGTTATTGGACTTCTCTGCATTTAATTTAGACTCGTTTGTGTGATGGAAACTCGTAGATTTTTGAATTAGTAATGTCTGCTTGGGAAAACTTTTTTCACTTTTGTTATCTTTTTTGCTTGGATCTTTAGGAAGTGTACCATTGGTGATGGTGTTTGGTGTTACGGATCTAAAGATTAGACTCCTAAGGGCGTTGGAGCGTCATGCATTAAGTATTTTTATCTACGAGTAACGATACTTTCTCCATTTTGTAGGCATTATGCTGCAATGACAAAAGGCAGTTGATCATTTTAAACTTGTTCGTAGTTGCACAATCTCTTCCTGCTAGGTGGGGATCAAAACAGTTGGTTGCATTCCTATTTATTACCCTATTTTATCTCTTTATGTTTGTTGAACTTTATATTTTCTGAAACTTCCTTTATGTCACGAATCTACTTGAGCTTACATGGTTCTTTTTTCAGTACGAACCATTGCTACTGGCAGCCATTTCACTGACCTCTTCTCTTCTCCATTGTTTTACATTTTCAGTTTGTAATGGTGTTACAGGTTCATGATAGGCTTGCGTGCATCATATCTATGGAGAAAGAGAATTAAAGTTTGAATAGTTAACCGTATTGAATACAGTCCTTGTGTCAAATCCCTTGAGCCTCCTATAAGGTAATCTGAAAGATCTTTCTCATTGTATCGTTCATTTTTATCCTAGCACTAGGACTTATAGTCTAGAGTTTGAGTTAGAGTTTACATCTACCTTTATACTAGCTCATATTGATATCTCGGAATCTTAGTCGTTGAATGTTGTTCACCTATAACTTGAACAAACACTATCCTCATCATAGTTATTAGGAATCCACAGACTTGGATTGGCTCTCCATGTTTGTGCCAGTTGCAGATAATCGACGTGGGATACATAATCAGATAATTTGGATAGACAAAGTTGCAGGAGCATCATATTTGTGTCTCCCTATATTTTCCAGCACATCATCGGTGACTTTAATTGATTCTGCAAATGCGTAGGGTATTTAGCATAATATGTCATGTATAGTAATATATTGTATTAAACATAAAAAATGATGATAAATACTTGGACTGTATCGAACTAGTGCATCTGACATTATCAAAAATATGGAGACATTCCTCTCCCGAGCTTGTGTGTAAAGTGTAGAAGTAGTTAGGATATTTTAACTAGCTGATTAGGTCTTTGTTACGGATGCTCGGGTTAGTGCATTTTGAGTTGTATTTTGTTTGTCAAGTTCGAAGCGTTTGAATGTTTCTTGGTTGTATGTGAAGATGACGAAGAATACTGCGGGGAGGATTTACTTCTTTGCGTATTTTGAGTTGTGTTTTATTGCTTGTTTGCATTTACTTCTTTGCGTATTTTGAGTATTATTTATTACGGTTACTTGTCATAATAATCTTGCTGTTGTATTTTGCGGGATTACTACATCGAGTTATCCATGCCCAAGCTTTAATAAGCAAGCCTGCAAAGGATATAATGAACTAGTTGTGGTTATGAATGATGCTTTATTTCATCAGAAAGGGTGGAGAACAAAGGAGCTTAAAGGATTTGTAAGTTCCATGTATTCAAGTTTTGTAGGCAGTTAGTAAGTTTGTATGTGTTCCCTTAGAAATTTGGAACCTTCCATGTATTCCTTTAGAATTTGATACTTAACAAAAAAAATTGGTACTTGGAGAAATTTGAGTTCTTTTGTTATGAATCGAGATGAATTGAATGGCTGTGATATGAATGATTGAAGAAATTGTTGTTGAGTGTGGTTATGAATGTCTTGAAAAGGTGTATGCGAGGTATAAATTTAGAATTAGGATTATTTAAAGGCATAAAAACGAATCACGGTCGGCCTTGACTTGGTCAATGTTATTGTGATAATTTTTGTTGTTACGAAAAAAATTCAGTAGCAGTGTATTCTATTTCAACTTTGCCACGTAGTGGCTGGCTTTTGTTACTAATTTGACACGTAATTGGCTGTGGCATGTTACGACCTCGTTGTTACAAAAAAAAATTCGTGTGACCCTGGTTTATTCCACGTGGCAAATTAGTCGAGGCGGGCCGTTACTAAGGCCATTACAACCAAAATTAAGTAACGACTCCATTGCCGATTACAAAAAAAATGTAACACCCTCTTTTGCAAGCAGCGAGAGCCGTTACAACGTTTAATGCTGACTCGATTTTGTTTAATCCCCGAGAATTTGGTGTAGTAGGTAAGCCAAGAATCAACAGCAACATGATATTGGAGCGGTAGAACAGTCTTCGAATTAGAATTGCATCGGGGGCGGATGTTGGAGTCGAAGGTCGAAAGGCCTTCGGTCAATGCTTTCCACAAGAAAAGGTGTACTTTTGCTGGGAGTGAGCGTCCACAGGAGTTTTGTTGGTGGTAGAGGTGTTCGATGCAATCGACTAAAGTTGCTAGTCTTGCCTTGAGATTGAGTCCTTAGTTTTGATTGAGTCTTGTAGTAAAGTTCAATATCCGGCCTTAAAAGGCAAGGCTAAATGTGCTAATACTATTCATACCAAGGCTTTTCTTCGGAAATCGCCTTATTTTAGAGCTTACATGGGGTTTTTTAGGCGTCAATATTTTAGTATACAGTTTAACATTTCAATACTATGTCAAACAAAACTATAATATATATTTTTGGTAAATAAATATAAATTATTTTCAAACTTGATCAATGACGAAATTTTAGAGACCCCAACTCAGTACTCCTATGGAAATGCTCATAGATACTCCAAAGGGTCTCCTTGAATTCTAAAAGAGGATAATTTTGATTTAGAAACTCCTCTACCAAAAAAAAACGGGCGTCATTAGGGGCGACCCTGAAAGAATTAGGGGCGACTGAATAAGACAAAATATGTTGAAAATACTTATATGTCCCTTTATAATCGGTAGTTTGGTATTTTTTCTCTTAGGGTGTGACTATGTTTTTTCTCTTCTTTGAGAAATCCAAAATTCCATTGGTTTTGAAAATTTTGAATTTGGGACTACTACCACAATCGGTAGATAAATAATATCAGAGGATAGACATCACGAAACTACCCGATTGTCAAAGTAGAAATTCAAAATTCCATTGGTTTGAAAATTTGAATTTAGGGCTCACTACCACATCCGGTAGATAATGAACATCAATAAACTACCGATTGGACAATCGGTAGATAATAAACATCACGAAACTACCGATTGTGCAAATAGAAATTCATAATTCCATTGGTTTTGAAAATTTGAATTTAGGGGAACCCTCTACAATCGGTAGATAAATGAACATCGTTGGACTCGATTGTACAATGGTAGAAAATAAACATCACGAAACTACCGATTGTGCAAATAGAGAAAAATTCAAAATTCCATTGGTTTTGAAAATTTCGAATTTAGGGCACTACTACAATCGGTAGATATATGAACATCCCGGATTCTAGGTGTACAATCGGTAGCAAATAAACATCACGAAACTATTGATTGTGAAAGTAGAGAAACTCAAAATTCCATTGGTTTTGAAAATTTTGAATTTGGGGCTATTAGCAAAATCGGTAGATAATTAACATCACCAGATCTACTGATTGTACAATCGGTAGATAAAAAACATCACAAAACTCACAGATTTTGAAAGCGAGAGAAATTCCAAAATTCCATTGGTTTTTGAAAAATATGAATTTGGGGCTACACCCACCACTAGATTATGGAATTAAGTTCTGGATTATGGGGTTCTGAGAAAAAGAAGGAGGCATACCAAATTAAACTACCGATTGTAGCTTTATCTACCGATTATGGAGGTAAAATAGCCATTTTGAAAAAACGGAGATAAGGGATGGCTTTATTTTAGTTTTGGGTGACTTTTTTTGTCTTTTTGTGTCGTCCCTAATTCTTTCAGGGTAGCCCCTAATGACGTCGGGAAAAAAAAGTCGTATGAACCAAAAGATTCGCTCAAACAACATGTATCATATCATATACCCCTATTGATTAACTCTTCCTTCTCCTCCTTTCTCTCCAGAAAGAATAACTGTTTTTTCTCTGAAACCAGATTTTTCTAAATCTTTTAGATTTTAATCCAAATCTGTCAGATTTGGTCTGAATTTTTTCAGATCTATTGACATATTTGGTTATACATATTATTACTATTTCCTAGTATTGAATAAAATTATCGCTATTAAGCGATTCTATGGTTTGTATATAATGTTTTTAGTTTATTTTCAGTTGATTTCATTGCTAATGGCTTATGAATGCCAATTAGATGTTTATAATAACCGTTTTAGCGTTTATTGAATGGATCATTCATATCAACAACATCATCGATGACGATTTACCACAAGTGGTGAAATTCTCGATTACGGGAAGATCAATGGCTAGTAGAGGTGATCGTGATAACGATGGGCTGCGCAAATTACTCCCCTTTGGGACATGTTAGTATGTTACTCTTAATAAAGAAGAAGAATTCAAATGGCAGAATATAATTTCATATGGCATGTTTCAAATATATGTTTCATTTATGAAACACAAGATATATGTATTTTATCATTGTTTTCATCTTTGATGTTGTGAAAGGATGTAGTCCCACATCGCTATGTCAGCTTAATTAACTTAAAAAATATAATATGGAAGGCCGCTCCACTCATAGCCAATTGGTTTTGAGTTGGATGCCATGCAGACTTTACATGGTATCGAGCTAAGCCCCAGGACCCGGACTGCGTACGCCGGGTGTAGGCCAAATTACGGTAGAAGTGTTTAACCGATTTGTCACTTGTACACAAGGTGTAGGCCGGTCGTCTTGGTAGAGGTGTTACCCCTTGATTTAGTCACTCACTGTGTACACATTCATCAGATGGACTTTGTAACTCGTCACGTAGGTCCACGTGTGAGGCCCGTGGCGACCTTACTGGCGTGAGGGCGTGTGAGGGCGGTAGTCCACATCGTTATAATCCAGCTTAATTAACTTAAAATATAATATGGAAGGCCCACCCATTTCATTCAAATTGGTTTTGAGTTGGATCTTGCATGAACTTTCTGAGATGTACTTGAACACGATGCATTCATTCTTGTTAAAGTCGCGAGACCCATGCCCTCCACAAACTTCCTTCCCTCGGTATTCCCGAAGATTCTTGAATTTATATCTTTAGGCGATTCGTCATATATCCTATTCCGCGTTGTACCGACGATATTTAGGTTCGATTATAAATTGAGGCTTTTTCCCTTGGACTAATTCACAATTACATTCTTCTCTTCGGAAAAAAAAAAATCAATCGGATTTTTATAGGCATTCTTATTCGGCGATCTAAACTAGAATTCTTCGACACCTTCCTCTCTGAAGGTAATCTAATCTAGAAACTTTGATTCTGTTTATTTATTTATTTTTTTTTTTATTTTTTTTATTTAGTTAGTTTGTGAGGAGTTAAGGATTGATTTGATCTGGTTGCTGTATATTTTGTATTATCTTTTTTCATGTTTCACAGATTTGGTAGGATTTCAATTGTTTTTCTTTTTTGCTGGATTATTAGTTACTTTGGCGTTTCTTGAGCATCTGAATGTTAGGGCTAGGTTTCTATTTGATTATGCGTTAGGTTAATTCCAGCTTAGATTTGAAATTTGGTATGTTGTAATCAGTTATTATTCTACCGCTGCTCGTATGTATGTTGTAAGTTTGCTTGATGTCGCTCAACTATTTTGAGCTTGAAATATTGTCAATGGATGCCCTTGTGTTTTGGTTTTGCATGTAATTTTCAATGTTAAAACTACTTATTCTGGTTTTGCCAACTCTTGATTTTCTAAAATGTTTGAAAAATAGAGTTTAGATTGTTTGTGCTTGACAGAATATTCTGCTTAGCTGAGGAAAAATTGTGTTCTGATGTTGGGGTAGTTTAATTGTGCACATCATGTACGAGTCTACTATCTTTTTATTGTAAATCTGGTTATCAGTTTCTGATGAGTATGTTGTTGTAATTGATCTACAGATGCAGATTTTTGTGAAAACCCTCACTGGGAAGACTATCACACTTGAGGTTGAGAGCTCAGACACAATTGACAATGTCAAGGCTAAGATTCAAGATAAGGAAGGAATTCCTCCAGATCAGCAGAGGTTGATCTTTGCTGGCAAGCAATTGGAAGATGGAAGAACTCTAGCTGACTACAACATCCAGAAAGAATCCACTCTCCATCTTGTCCTCCGTCTCAGAGGTGGTATGCAAATCTTTGTGAAAACCCTGACTGGCAAGACCATTACTTTGGAAGTCGAGAGTTCTGATACTATCGACAATGTCAAGGCCAAGATCCAAGACAAGGAAGGTATTCCTCCAGACCAGCAGAGGTTGATTTTTGCTGGGAAGCAATTGGAAGATGGGCGTACCCTTGCTGACTACAACATCCAGAAGGAATCCACCCTTCACTTGGTTCTACGACTTCGAGGTGGTATGCAGATCTTTGTGAAAACCCTTACTGGAAAGACCATCACCTTAGAAGTTGAGAGTTCAGATACTATCGACAATGTAAAAGCCAAAATTCAGGACAAGGAAGGTATTCCTCCAGACCAGCAACGTTTGATTTTTGCTGGAAAGCAATTGGAAGATGGGCGCACCCTTGCTGACTACAACATCCAGAAGGAATCCACCCTTCACTTGGTTCTACGACTAAGAGGTGGTATGCAGATCTTTGTGAAAACTCTTACTGGCAAGACCATCACCTTAGAAGTTGAGAGTTCAGATACCATTGACAATGTAAAAGCCAAAATTCAGGACAAGGAAGGTATCCCTCCGGACCAGCAACGTTTGATCTTTGCTGGAAAGCAGTTGGAAGATGGGCGCACCCTTGCTGACTACAATATACAGAAGGAGTCTACTCTGCATTTGGTGCTTCGTCTCAGAGGTGGTATGCAGATTTTTGTAAAAACCCTCACTGGAAAGACCATCACCTTGGAAGTTGAGAGTTCGGATACCATTGACAATGTGAAGGCGAAAATACAAGACAAGGAAGGTATTCCTCCAGATCAGCAGAGGTTGATTTTTGCTGGGAAACAATTGGAAGATGGCCGTACCCTTGCTGACTACAACATCCAGAAGGAATCTACCCTTCACCTCGTCTTACGTCTTCGTGGTGGTATGCAAATCTTCGTGAAGACCTTGACTGGAAAAACCATCACCTTGGAGGTGGAGAGCTCTGACACTATTGATAATGTGAAGGCCAAAATTCAGGATAAGGAGGGAATTCCTCCAGATCAGCAAAGGTTGATTTTTGCTGGAAAGCAGCTGGAGGATGGTCGCACTCTTGCTGATTACAACATTCAGAAGGAGTCCACACTTCACCTTGTCCTTCGTCTTCGTGGTGGTAATTAAACATTTCTGCTGGCGTTGGTTTTCAAGAAGAGTGTTTAGCGTCTGTTGGTGCCTTTGCTCTCTGTGACAACTTATGTTCATATTCCCAAAGTTATCTTTTGCTTTCTCTGTGAAAAACTTAAGTTCATTATTGGAGTCTGTTATTTGTGTGGTGTCTTTTGCTTTATGCAGTTGCAGTCTTACCTTACACTTGCTAAGACTGCACAATGGTGAAATGTCCTGTTAGTAGTATGTGCCCTTATGGTGCTTACAGTTAAGCGCATGAATAAATTTGCACATTTGGTGCTGTTAACACTGCTGTTATTTAAATTTGGCTTGCCCAGTTCGATTATATGTCTCTCTTTATCTATATCTGTTTCCACATTGAAATGTTGAATCGGTTACTCAGCTAACATTGCATTGCACAATGGGGTCTTGCCACTAAGAATATTCTAGTGCTCTAATTTTTCTGCATAAAATTCCTAGAAAAATTGTCTGAGAGCCTGAATTTTGTGGTTGAAGGTTGACCCCTACATATGCCGTCTGGTTAAATTCCTTCGTTACTGTAAGCCTTTCCATAGGAAGCAGTTGTGTTCCCTTTGTTCGAAACCAACAACTAGACCTTCTCTAGGTCTAGTTGCCTTTCCATATCTACTGATTCCCAGGTGTCTAAATTCTGGAAGGGTCTTTCTGGAAGGGTCTATGAGTTTAGTATTAGAATGCACAAAGGGATGTCTGTTATATGAGAGACAATGTACAGAAAAAAAGAACAATTGAGTCCCAGTTTGAAATCCAAAATGGAGAGGGGTTCTAAACTCAGGTTAAAAAACCTTGACTCATGAGAAGATTAAATACTTAGGTTTCTTGCAATCGAGATTGACCAAATTGTAGCCGGCAAGAGAAATCCCCGAATTACCTTGAAGGGTTCAGCAAGAGGAATCCCAAAAAAAAAAAAACGAACCAGTTTTGGGGAATCAACATTCTCATGTGAAGTGAAGAATCTTTGACATTGGTATCATTCTGTGCAGGTCAATTTCTTGTTCCCAATATCTTCACTTATTACTTCCTAAAAGATACAAACTTAGGCAATAGCTTTACCGTACTACCAGCAAAATAAACAAATGAACAAAACCTAGCCAATTATGAAAGTTAAAAATTTGGCGCAGCATACTTGCATAAAATATGATATCTGGCTTGATTTTGTGATTCGCAGGTGTGAACAATGAAATAAGAATAATGCAAAACGAATATTTATCATAATACATTGTTAGTGCATAATATATAGAACCATTCACATAATCAACGAGATAATAAGACTAGGTACGTTGCGACAATATTTGTAGGGCATGTTCGTGTCCTGTGTCAGGAACCAACACCAACACCAGGGAAACTATGTATTTCTTTCTCGGAAATATCATATCAGACTTTCGGAATTGTATCATTGTCGTACCGGACACCTCACAAATTTCTGTGCAACCCAACTCTCAACAGTTCAGTATAAGTTTAAGCAAATTTGCACGGGAGGAGCTCTTGGATACGCCTCTACTTATCCAAACCACTTTGTGCTTCTTAGGAGCTAGGGCCTAGGGGTGGAAAAGACCACTCTGCTAGGGCCATCAATTGAACAATAGAGCAAGTTTAAGGGATTTTAGTGAAAATATATAAAAATAGGTTTAGGAGCCAGTTCCCATACCTGATTCCGCCTCTCCGTAGTAGGGATTAATCCTTTCAAAGTTGCAGGGGTATTACATTTTTTGAGGTGACAACTGGTATTCGAGGAAACATATTGTCTACGGTTGTACGATAACACATTGTCTATGGCTGTATGATAACATATGAAAATCTTACTCGCAACTATATTCAAGTGCAGTGATTTAGCCACCTTAAGTATCTGCGCATTCATGTCGCAAATTTTCCTAGTGTATATCTATTGATCTTGATGTACTCAAAAGGAGATTATATTGTTATAATTCTAAACCAGCTAAGATCACATCCCGTAATAAGCCAAATTGAACGAATTCATAAAGCGACCTAATGGTATAAATAAATAAAAACACTACTCAATGGTAATCATTAAGGGTGCACAACCGAAAGGTTGAAGCACTTGATCCATAAGCACATAAGAAGTAATAAGCCACAGTTTAGATATGGCTATGCAAAAGCACTTGTTTCTTGAACGCATTATCAGTATATAAACTAAAGGCTAATTAGGTACCTGATCCAAGAGTTGAATATTAAGTCCTCCAACCGCCGAGTGACTTTCAACGACTTCATCAGAGCATAAACAGCACCAACATGTGATTATAACAACCGTACTAAAGCATCAAGCAGTATCAGACAGGATCCTTTGATTTCATTGCATGTCAAAAGCGAGCACCATAATAGTTGATTAACAAATCCAGCATTACATACTTGCCAAGGTCTTGGCTGTTATTTGCCAGCTACTGAACAGGTGAAAGACTCTCCGTGAAAGTTGATATACAGGATACAAACTTAAGATATGGAATCGAGGACGGGAGCCCGTTGATTTTCATCTCCGCTACAATCTTTTTCCTCCAATTGTAAGAATATTGAGAGACTGCAGTTGCATAATCATAACCATCCGCAACCATGTTACAGCGATACAAGTATAGGATTATAAAGTCTGTTCCCATGACCGGATGAAAATGAACAGAATAATCATCATTCCACCCATGGTCTCCATGCCCCCAATGGAAGGGCAATTCAATAGTAACTTCATTCCAAGTATTACTTCTATAGCCATTGCTGTAATCATCGTCAAATAACCACATCTTGGCAATGTTACTTCTTATTCTGCTTAATAGAGCTGGATGACCATCAATTTCTAACAACTGTACAGACTCAAATGGTTGATATCTCTGCGGAATCTGGTCAAGAATGAAATCAGGAATTCCGATGGCTCTAAATTTCTCCTTTCCAACATCAAATGCCACAATGAATTTAGGCTTAGCATCCTTAACGAGAAAACACTTTAGCTTCTGTGGGCTGTAATATATGGAACCATTCACATAAATAGAAGCTCCAGAACCATACAATTCTTTAAAATTGTTTACAGGCAGGTCATCAATAGTTCTCCATTTCCCATCTCCTACCGTCAATACTTCGCAAACTTGATGGTGATGTATACCCCAAATACAAATCACTTTGTGCTCCTTAGTGACTGGATCGAATCCCAAATTGCACATTGCAGTGCGTAAGCGATACTTGTCTTTATTTTCTACATTTAAGTTGGATATGAATGTTGATTTAATCCATGGTGTAAATTCACGGGTGCTAAGATTGCACACTTGAACGCTGTGGTTCTTTTCTGGGTCAAACAAGCAGATCAAACCATTTAAAGGTCCTGCAATTCTAGATGATGGGGTATCAATCTCCCTTATGTTACGAACTACTGCTGATACTTCCTCCCCACCTCCTTCAAACAACAAATCAGCAGTTACCAAAAAATGACCCATGGGATAAAAAATATTATCATAATCTGTCCTCTTGTAATCCCTAATTTTTCTTGGAACTGTAATAAGGAGACATGGCCTTGCTTTTGATCGATTATGGTGTAAATCAATAAAGTATCGATCATTTTGAATCATGGAACACCAATTTTTAGACACGCATTTTAACTGCATAAGTGATTTCACCGGCAATCTGTGAAGTATCTCATAAACTATATTATCATCTACACCAACATTAGGAATACCTCTAGTTTTCTTCTTGCTCATCTTCTTCTCCTCGCCTTGGTTCTTTTTCCGGCCATGAGGTTTCCTCCGTTTAATGAATCTGTTGATGTTGCTGATGAGACTAAGCTTGATAGGTTTTGCCAAAGCTATCCTGTTTAATCGTCGCCTTCTACCAATTCGCCTTCCTGCCATCTTAGTATTAGAAGCCAGAATAAAACTTGAGAAATGCTTGCTGGTGTTGTCCGGGAGGAGAAGAAGAAGAAGAAGAAGACGAGGAAAAAAAAACTCCGCTGTTCGAGAGAAAAAGAAAGGAATAAAAAAATTTAGATCCAAGATAAAAAATTATAAAGGAATAAGAGCATACTGGTATCCAGAATTCCGACATGAGAGAGAAAATGATTACCTAAATAAATAAGATAAATACAAGTATGATTAAATTGGAGGAAAAATAGTTTATCTCGGAACTAAAATCTAAACATTTTGTTTGTTTGTTTGTTTATTTATTTATTTTTTTATAAACAAGGAACCCTTTTATTAATGGGATTTCAAGGTTACAATGAGTTTAAGATCCAAATTAAGAGAATACAAAGTAACAAGAACATACCGTAAGAGTACCATACCGAGAAATTCGACAAGAGAAAGAGGAGGATTATGGAAAGTAAGACAAATACAAGATCAATAAGATCCGATAAAATCGGAAGAAGGATGGTTTTTCTAAATAAATTCCAACCATTTAGTTTGTTTTTCTTCTTTGAAGAAGTGCTTCAAAGTAGGAGTGATTTGCTCAAATCTCTTGTAACTCGTGATGAAGCTTCCGTCGTCAAAAAGTCCACCGATAAAGATTTCGTCGCGGATAAGTTGATGAAGAAGATTCCGATTAAAAGATCGTCGCCGGAGACAACAAAGATGGAGATTTCATCGTTGGAGAGCATCACTATTGATCTTAAAACCCAACCCAATAACCCAGAATCGCCATTAAAGCGAAGATAAACCTCAAAAGAGTAGATAAAACCACCAAAACGGTATAGATAAGTAGAAAACATAATAAAAACTAAACTAATCTACTAACTAACCTAGAAAGAAAGGAATAATGAAGAAATCTGCTCAGATCTAGTCCAAAAATGGACTAGATCTGAGCAGAGAATGGTTGTTTTTGATGGTTTTGTTGGAGAAGAAGAATGAGTGAGAGAGATGAGAGAGAGAAAAAAATAATTCATCCAGTGGAATATAAACATTTTGTTTGTTGTTCTTCCTTAGAAACATGTGCTCACAAAATATGAATGATTTTCTCAAATCTATTGTAACTAGTGATGAAGATTCCACCATCAAAAAGATCACCTGTGAAGATTCCGTCATCGGATAAATTAATGATGAAATTTTCGATGAAGATTTTTTTCGTCGGAGATAACAAAGATGAATGTTTCGTCGTTGGAGAACATCCCTATTCATCTTGAAACTCAAACCAATAACTGCCTTTAAAACAGAGACAAACCTAGATAGAAAACCACCATAATATTATAGATAAATAGAGAACATGATAACAACTAAACTAAAGTAACTAAGCAAACCAAAGGGAAAGAAAAAGTGAAGAAACATGCTCAAATCGAATAGTTGCTAGCGGTGTTTTTGTTCGAGAAGAAGGAAGGGGAGAGGAGAGAGAAGAGGAAAGAGTATTTCACGTCCAATAATTCAATTTTAATAAAGTAAATAAATTAGACCGTATGATTTAGTCCAACTCTAATTACTAATTATACTTGTAACCACTAAATACCCCTTTTTTAATAGGAAAAGAACAACTGGAAAGCTTAAGTTATATTATCTTCCTCGATCGAGGATAATAACCATAAAGAAAAATCATCATGTCTAATTAGACTAGATGCACAACTATAAGCTTTTTTAGCTATTAAGTCTGTATGATTATTCGCCTATCTCGACGCAAAGCTATTTTTCCACTCTATAAAACTTGTTAGTAGACTTATGAAAAGACGAGGGTACCCACATATACCTCAATCTAAAACTTTTCCACCTATAAGTGCTTTCTCCGAAAGTGATTGTGTATGGACTGAGTCGAGACAATACAACTAATCGGTTCACACTTCGTGTGATCGTCTATGGATACGAGATCGAGACAATACAATAACAAGATAACTTGTAGTTTGTAGGTGAAAATAGTTTCTGCTGATTTCGGTAATTTTGGGTGTGTACGGGTGAGAAACAATTTAAACCCTAAACAATGTACTACAAGGGAGTACTTTAGATTCGAGAGATCAATCTGTACAAGTCCGACCTAAACCAATAAATGACCGTTCCGGACTTGCTTCGGTCACAAAGTGAAAGGAGAATGGGTTGGTTTTGGGGAGGAAGCAAAGAAAGTGATGAGATTAGAATAGTTGATTACGGAAGAGTAGTTGTGTTACTACGACTTGTATCAGAAAAGTGGGAAGGCTAACAAATGGTAAGCTAGCAAGTATTTTCTGAGTGTTGTGTATTCCCGAATGAACTTGTTGTTCGGTGAAAATAGGTAAGACCTATTTATACAAGTCGAAGTGAAACGTACTCTGGTCTCATTAAGGAAAGGAATAATGGGTAAGTAAATGGGAGGAGGTGGTAACCGTTAACGCATGGAATTGATGTTCCATAAAACCGTTAACGTATGGAATTGATGTTCCATGAAACTGTTAACGCATGGAATTGATGTCCCAAGAGCGTTTCACCATTAACTCCTGTATTTACTAACCGCCTCACCCTTATGACACTTCCTTATGAAGGAGTAGTGTACGTCGCCGTAAACCGCCAAACCAATACCCAAAGAGGATCCCCGGATTTGTGATATGTGTTGATGTGTCGAATTTTTTGTGTGGAAAACATGTAGCATGTTGTTCTTGCCTGGCAAGTCATACTTGGGAGACTTGCTAGCTTGGTGACCTTCGACGATCGAGATTTTGCATCTCAAGAGGAAACACTAGTGGAAAACAGCCAATTTAAGATAGTCAAGTAGTGTCGTTTTAACGAGTTAGACGACACTTTATGAGTGCTGCTGAAAGTGCCCCAGATTCAGTGTCTTTTTATGGAACGCGACACTTTCTCGAGTGCCCCGAATTTACGATGCTTTGAGTGCCGCCACGCACGACACACCGGGTATCGTCGTAGATTTGATTTTTTAAATATAAAAAATTAGTCATATCCTATTTGACTCCGTTATTCTTCTTTGGGCTGAAATAAATCGATTCAAATTCAAATTGTACTAAAATGAAACTTAAATGAAAATCGAAATTTAAATGACAATTCAAATTCAAATTCAAATTCAAATTCAAATTCAAATTCAAATGACAATTCAAATTCAAATGACAATTACTCAAGTTCTCAAATTCAAGTGAAATTAGATTCAAATTCAAATTCTATATAGAACCCGATTCGCCTAATACCAAATGACAGATCGATTATATTGAACTGTACTCATAAATTTAGTCCAAAATCATTACAAAAACCTTCTAATTATTAAGGTTACTTAAGTGATACAAGTCCCGAGAATTTCAACAACAACTTCACTATCATTAGGATCTTGGCACTAGCTTGCGTGAGAGCGAATCTGTAGACTCACAACTCTTTTCAACCATTTCTACATCTAGCGGGAGCAACGATCTTACCATCGGCCATGACATCGGTTAGCCTTATGAGACCATCGGAACAGAGTGCAAGATCCATGAAGGTATCAAACTACATTCAAGAAGAGTAAGTCATACCTTATATGCTAGGTTTACATGACTTCAAATCAAACATAATATACATGGAGGTGGTGTAATATACCCATCATCAAGACAATGACAACAACAACATTTACATAGTGACTTCATTCCAAACATAAATATGGAGATGAACAAATAAACCATATATAGGCAAAAGTGAAAACCGTAGGCATGATGAGTATGCAAAGACACATACCTCGAAAAAAACATTGTGATTGAATATCTACAACCCACATTCGGCTAGTTCTGACAAAGATCAACAAGTGAATGAATCTCCATATGCATAAAGAAGATAAAAAACAACAACAAATAAACAAGGATTGAACAGGCGTTATTACCTAAGCATCCCCATCCGAATATTCATCACATTCTCATAGTGCTAGTTCATGACGGTATCAAGAAGGGAATGAATATCCATGTACATAAAGAAGATAAAAATAATCTAAAACCACTTCCTCATCGACCAACTCATGGTTTTGTTCGGAATCGTGTACATTGTAATGTGAATTATATTCTAAATACATTAAATATGCACAAGGTGCGAAACATGAGAAAATTGTACTTGATTGATGAACCAGAGTGCCACAACCATAACCATAAACATGTGCAACATATAAACTATTGTTGTCTTTGAGCTATTCTAGTGCATACCGGCTCAAACACAAAAAATTCTTCTCTAAAGATTCCAAGAATGAGTAATCGGCTTTATTTCATGTCCACGACATTGAGATCGATACAATTGTTCAAATGACCGTGTCTGCAAAGTTAAGGAAAAGTTGTCACACAAACCTAACATTTTCTAACTATTGGTTTAAGATCAAACTCCTAATGTACCTATATATCTCTACGGTGGAAGGAAGATAACAACTCTTATTAGCTAGCGAGAGAAAAGGCAAGCCATGCACGAATGGGCTATTTCAAAATCATCATCTCCTCAAAGTTCTCGCTAGAGAATGATCAAGTATCTACCGGTTTTACGAGTAGAATCTCACCCATCGGCTTCATCAAGTAAAAGAGGCATATAATTGACATGGATAATGAGGGCTTCACTAACTCGCGTCACAACACAACTAGAGCACCCAGAATCCAGTACAAGACTCTTAATTCTACAACACAAACATATATAACAGCTGCAAAATCATAATCCTGGGATTCTTAATCGACCTGACGGGCCATATGGGACAACAATGAGTGAATAACTTTACCAAGTCATACTTCCTCAAAGGGAGGAAACAAAAACAAAATTATTGAACTGTAAAAAAGAAGCAGACGACAACACTAGTCCAGATAAATATACATGATAACATAGTGTGATTATCTAACCCCAAAGAGTATCTTAATTTCAAAGTCTATGTAAGTTTGCATTACTGTTCAGCAATTAACGCATGTATGGTAAGAAGAAAAGAAGCTTTCATTGAAAGGGACAAACATTTTATTGAAACGAGCATTATTACCTGAGCATCTACATCCTAATACTCATCATCTCCCTGAAAGCATCAAGAAGTGAATGAATGTTCAAATCTCTTTTCACATAAAGAAGATTAAAAAATAAACAAATAAATAAACAAGTCCTGAAACAACGCATTATTACCTGAGCAATTCCACTCCAATAATCATCATCTCCAACCGTTTCTGAAATCAATGGAGCATCACTAGAGGTTACAGTGAAGACATATGGATCTTCAAAAGTATTCATATGCGGGTATGATCTTATAGGAGATTCCAAAACCAGATTCCAATGCTTTCTTGTCAAATCCCCAAAGTAAAAAACTTGGCTAGCTTGAGAAGCATGGATAAACGACTGTCTTCTTCCTTTGAGCTTCTCGCAAACTTTTCAAAATTGACAAACCTCAACTTTGTCTCTCGATCCACATATGATCCATGTGCTTTGTCTTCGCCTCGCGCCCAATCACAATAAAAGACAACTATGTGAAAACTCTGTAGTCTAGTTCAAGTATCTTTTTCAGAATGCTGTAGTATGTAGTAAGGTTAGTATCCCTGGAACTTGCTCTAAAGTTGGTGCAAACATTCATTGTGACTCCACTATTTTTTGTAGTCAAATATTTTTCTGCATCTGTTGTGTAGAAAAGATAACCATTAATACAATATGAATTATACGAAACTGTGCGGAACGTCGGCCCAATTGCGAGCCTACGAAAATCTGTCATTGGAGTGCCTTCAAGTTGTCCTCTTAACCATGGAATGTAGTCCATAGTTTCCGTCCTTCCCCTACGATAACTCACAAGTTCTGTACAACATTTCTTAACTTGTTTTGAGTGTCTTCTTCTTTACATAAAAAGAGATGAGACTCAAAACTAAAATGCACTTCAACTGTACCCAAAAAATTTCCTCCAAAATAGTTACATCTATAACCCAAGATCATATATCCCAAAATACTTACATATATCACTTCCATTTTGTTCCCAAATTCATTGTACCCAAAAAAAAAGTCCCATAAAGTTCTGAAAACCTCCACAAAAAAACTGAACTTCCAAGTTCAGGAGAACTAATAATCTGGATCATCACATGTGACCGAGTGTCGTGGCCACAGAATCATATCGGCTAGAGAAATGTCACCAAGAGTTCCAACACCATCATATAGATCCTCATTAGGTACCAAAATTTGATCAATGAGGACCAAACAATCTCCATTTGTTGGTTGTGCACTCAGATCAACACGGCCAAATGCAACAGATCTCTTCCTTAAATTCCTCAACACTACCTTGTGAGCCCTATACTCAGAACCAGTACCAATATCCATAGCCTAAGACAATATTAACATCCCCTTAGGTCAAAAAATAATAACAGGTCTTCATAAGGAAAATAGTGAAAACTAAATGGTTACCGATTCAATAACTACATTGTTTAAAATGTGTTAGTAAGAACAAAATCTTACCGACCGAGTATTAACATTGTTTTTGGTGCCACCCCCCTAGCTGCCTCAACATACTCCTCAAGAACTCGGAGACGATCTTGAACAACTCTATTCTTCAGCAATTCTTGTCGCAACTGCTCCCTAGGAATTACAGAAGCAAGCAATTCAGTCTTCGAGACACCACCTCCTATACCTCTAACGAATCCCCCACGATCAAGCCCTAATACCTACAAACAAGTAAACAAAATGAGTTAGTAAGTAAAAGATTTTATTTTTATAAGAATTTAATAACAATCGAAATTCATATGCACCCACCTTCGCGATCGCATCCCCGTCCACATGGGTCTCTTTACTATCTTTGCTCATTTTGTAGCAACTCTTTACCTCTCCCTGGAAAGTACAAAGAAATTATAAGCAAATTAAATCAAACTAAAAAAAAAAAGCATACTTGTGAACCTAAAATCAATATGCAAAACATCCAAACTTACCACATATTTCCTGCATCTTACTTCATAATCATCAGGGTCAAATTGTTCAAGATCTTCTTCTGGCAATTCTTGATACACATGTGTAGCAACGAAGACTACAGATCTGCTAACAGTCCCAGTTGGACTTTTTTGTTCCATTATATGGCGACGCCGCGCAATACCATCTCTTCCAGTACTATGTAGAGCTTTAACTGCTTTCCTTGCCTTCCTCCCTCTCACCCTAGCTACTTTATCGCTATCTTTATTAACCATGTCCACAAAGGCCTCCCAATCTTCCTTCTTCTGATTTCTTAGACTCTTGGCTTTTTTTTCAGCAACAGTAGCACCAGCTGCATCACACACTTTCCTTAGAGGAGTCTTCCCATTCCTCCAAGCTTTGTTTGCCATTTTTATAGCTTTGTCCTTGACAAATTCAGGCACGTTGTACACATTCTTGATTGCTCTCCACACTTCTTCCTTGAGTTCCGCAGGAACTTTCCTCCAGGTTTCGTAAGATGGTGACACAATACTCTTAGAAATCACTCCAACTTTGGTGGAATACGGCTTTGACTCTCCAATGGGTTGTCCAAGTGCATAGAATTCAATTGGAAGTAGGTGATCAACTGCATAAAACCAATATACTTAATTAGTAATTATAACTCAACTGTATAGTTATCACTCATCATTTAACGAGTTAATCCATGACCAAAACAGAATTCATTTCTTACTAAAGAGAAATTCATATAAAAGGGTCCTGAGTCTTAGTGACCAAGATTATCGAAACTACACTCCAGGGTACAAAATGAAAAAAACAACAAATGGATGCACCAGGTCTGTGCAACTAGTTTCTATATAGGACCTAGCTAAGAGTTTTAATCTATCTAGCCATACAATAAACAACACATTTGAACCTTACGATCACTTCAAGAATAATAACATTAGCTTGAAATTCGAGCTAGTTACAATCAATACAAATTCTTAATGTATACACAACAAAGTTTAACCAAAAGTTAGCATTCCCAGACTTATAGGAAATAAAAAACATATTTGTGGCATTGAAAACAAAATAAGGGAATTAACCTTTCTTCTCAACTTATATGAAAGTTTAATATCCATTTTCCTTAAACGCCACAGCTAATTCCAGATGGAAGCTATATTAATGACTTAAAAAATACTACTTTTAATCATTAGTTCAACCATTTAAGAAGAAAAACCCGTGCGCACTTGATTACAAGGGACCCAAGAAGCATATGAAAATGCAATCGTTGCAATGCTGTGATCCCCTTATAAAGATGAGATACGGTGACAAAAGTCTAAAATACTTACAAGAACCGGGTCTTGAAATAATCTATGAAATTTGGTAGGAAATCATAAAGTCCAAAACTCCAGACAAAATCCACAATTAAAGATGGCTACTAGCTTTTGGTGCTAATTACTGCCAACTATGGTTCCCAACAAAACGAAAACATTCTAGGTAGAGCTTCCTTCACTTACTGAGCCCTATTGCAATACATTAAAGAAGATGCAAATATCTTTGTACTGCGCTCTTAGAATTACTAGTACTGAGAACCAACAAATGAATATCTAGTTGACGATAATATGAACAACTAATAATGCAACTACCTCTTGCCAACAATATATCTAGTTAAGGTTGCCAACAATATATCTATGTTATTACCATCACTACAAAAGAAGGAAATTGAAAGACACGACTATGTTATTACCATTCCTGCTTTCTTGAGAACTTTGAGTTTCATTGACAGACTGTTGGAATGCCTTATGCCATTGATCCTCAGTATGTACACTTCAAACTGGTTCATTATTGTGACCATTATTTGGAGAGTGCTCACCATCGATGATGAAGACAAATGTTCATTCCTAGAACCCGGACTTGCGAAGCATTGAGCAAGGGAGTAGGCCACTCACTTTCAGTTGACCTACTAGTTGTAGGATGAGATCGGCTGCGACTTCCGCTACTAAGTCTCATCATAGTCATCTAAAATCAAAAAGAAATCATACCATTTCAGTAAAAAGTTCAGATTTTTCATCATTAAGATCATCTGAAAACATATTTAGAAATTAATCATACAAATCATGATATAAATTGCATAAAAAACCACCCTAAACATGATAAATCAAATAGAAATCATAAACCAGAACATTTAAAGCCATGTAATTTTAGAAAATTTCAGATTTTACTTCATTAAGAAATCTGAAAACATATCGAGATGTTAATCATACAAATCATGATATAAATTGTAATAAAAACCCTAAACATGATACTGATCATACAATACAAAACAATAACAAATCCTAGAGTTACTTAACATGATATTCATACCCAATCACACAAAAAAATTAGAAACTACAAAATATATAATTTTCATAGTAAAGTGATTTTACCTGAAGATCTTGCAGAAATCAAGTAAAACCCTGTCAACAAACAAACACAAACGATAATTAAAACCAACAATTAAACAAGGGGAACAAGAAAAAAATAGAAAAGGGGATTTTTTTTTGCAAACCCTAACTTTAAAATTACAAAATTTAACTTTACCTTGGACAAAATCAAGATTGAATCTGGTTTTGATAATGGCTGGTATCAAAGAAAATGGTTCAATCATGTGATTTTTTTCTCTGATTTGGGGTTTGGGTGAGAGCTGGAGTGGGGGGTTTGGGTGAGAGAGTACTGAGGGGTTTGAGTGAGAGAGTGCTGCCTAAATAAAGAGATGAAGAAAACATAAAAATTATATATTACTCGATACTAACGAGGGACACTTGTCTCATCTCAGCGGTTCCAACAAAAAAGTTATTTCTAACCACACAAAGTGGCGGGAATCATCGCGCCAAAATCTATCTAGCAGTGAAACAATACTACCACCTGCGTCGTTGTACTGGTCAACTAAAGCCTAACCACTACGACCACTTGACTTTATTCAGCAACAAAATCATCTGTGTCGTTGTAGAAGTCAACTAAAGTCCTACTATAACAACAACTTGACTTTAGACAACGACGCGTTCTGCGTATGGTAGTTTTGAGACATTAGGTTTTTGTGTCGTTACATTATGACTCAAATAGCCTCTTTTCCACTAGTGAAAGATAGCCGTTGATCGTTGCACGCTTTCGTTTTGGTAGCCGCGTAGGGAAGGCCAAAGATGGTGGCGCGGCTAGGTTGGCATGTCGTTGGCATGGCATGGTTTGGCGTGGCCAAACTTAGGTTTCGGGCCAAAGGTTACCATGCTTGTCCGGTAACCTTGGATGGCTAGGATTTTCTCACAGGATTGAAGGGGGACCGTTGATTATCGCAAGCCTTTGTTTTTGGTAGCCTCGTAGGGAAGGCCAGCATGGTGGCGCGGCTAGGTTGGCATGGTTTGGCGTGGTCAAACTTAGGATTTCGGGCCAAAGGTTACCATGCGTTGTCTGGTAACCTTGGATGGCTAGGATTTGCTCCTGGGGTTGAAGGGCAACCGTTGATTGTTGCACGCCTTCGCTTGGGTAGCAGGTGTAGGGAAAGCCATCATGGTGGCGCGGCTATGTTGGTTAGGGCCAAGGCGGGTGTGGTTTGGCTTGGCATGGCGGGGCCAAGGGTTTTCCATGGGAACATGGTGCGGCTAGCTTGGCTAGGGCCAAGGCAAGGCGTGTTTGGCTTGGAATGTTGGTCCAAGGGTTTGCCATGGGCGCATGGCGTGGCTAGCTTGGATATGGCCAAGGAAAGGCGTGTTTAGCTTGGCATGTGGGGGCAAGGGTTTGCCATGGGCGCATGGTGTGGCTAGCTTGGCTAGGTGCGGTTTGGCTTGGCATGTGGGGCCAAGGGTTTTCCATGGGCTTATGGTGCGGCTAGCTTGGCTAGGGCAAAGGCCAGGCATGTTTGGCTTGGCATGTGGGGCAAAGGGTTTGCCATGGGCGCATGGCGTGGCTAGATTGGATAGGGCCAAGGCAAGGCGTGTTTGGCTTGGCATGTGGGGCCAAGGGTTTTCCATGGGCGCATGACGTGGCTATCTTGGCTAGGTGTGGTTTGGCTTGGCATGGGGGGCCAAGGGTTTGCCATTGGCGCATGGTGCGGCTAGCTTGGCTAGGGCCAAGGCAAGGCGTGTTTGGCTTGGCATTTGGGGCCAAGGGTTTTCCATGGGCGCATGGAGTGGATAGGTTGGATAGGGCCAAGGCAAGGCGTGTTTGGCTTGGAATGTTGGGCCAAGGGTTTGCCATGGGCGCATGGCGTGGCTAGCTTGGCTAGGTGCGGTTTGGCTTGGCATGTGGGGCCGGGTTTGCCATGGGCGCATGGCGTGGCTAGCTTGTCCAGGTGCGGTTTAGCATGTGGGGCAAGGGTTTTCCATGGGCGCATGGTGGTGGCTAGCATAGGTGCGGTTTGGCTTGACATGTGGGGCCAAGGGTTTGCCATGGGAGCATGGCGCGGCTAGCTTGGATTGGTGCGGTTTGGCTTGGCATGTGGGGCCAAGGGGTTTGCCATGGGCGCTGCTTGGCTAGGTTCGTGACCAAGCTAGGGTTTTGGGCCAAAGGTCGTTTGGTATCCTGACGGGATTTTCTCCTTGGATTGAAGGGCGACCGTTGATTGTCGCACACCTTCGTTTTTTGGTAGCCGCGTAGGGAAGGCCGACATGATGGTGGCGCAGATAGGTTGGCATGGGGCCATGGCAAGGTGCGTTTGGCATGGCGCGGTAGGTGTGGATGGCATGGTTTGCCATTGGCACTGGGGTGTGGCTAGCATGGTTGGCATGCCTTAGCGCACAGAGGTGTGGTCGGCATGGTTTGCTATTGGCACTGGGTGCGGCTAGCATGGTTGGCATGCCTTGGCGTGGTAGGTGTGGCTGGCGTGGTTAGCCGTTGGCACATGGGTGCGGTTAGCATGGTTTGCATGCTTTGGCGCAGTAGGTGTGGCTGGCATGGTTAGATATTGGCACATGCGGCGTGAGAATTAGGGTTTTGTGGTACGCGAAACCCTAATCGGCTATAAAAAAAAGGTACCCTGGTAATTTTCTCATGAGATATTAAAGGGTTCAATAAATGTGCTTGGTTTGGACATTATTACTCAAGTTACGTGACGTCCTTTGTCGGCTAGGGTTTTTACGATTTTACCCTAAAGCTAAAACCACCATCAACATTAATTCCCCGCTTAGCTCGGAACAGGTGCCTTGTTGCGAGGTAAGCATATGATGGTGACAGACAAGGACGGAATCAAGATGTAAATCATTGCAAAGATGGTCGGGGAAAATCCGTCTAACCTTTTTGAGGGGTGAAGAGAGTTCTTGCTTCCGGTGTTGGCGGCCCTGCGTAAGTTGTACTGGGGATGCAGACCGTGGAGTGGTGAGACAAAAGTTGCTGGCTTGGTCTGGTCGTACATTACCGAGGCAAAAAGGGCGCGGTCTTGGAAGGCAAAGCATAGTGGACGACTTGGCACGTGGGGCCAAGAGGTGGCATGGTCTTAGGAAAATTTTTCAGTATTAGCAGGTTCACGGCTCAGACAGCTTGGAGAGGCAAAGCGCGCGTGGATGACTTGGCATGATAGGGTCGTGATAATGGAGCGGGCGGCCTGGCATGGTACGGCCATGGCAAGGCTAGGTGTACACGGACGACTAGGCGTGGTGGGGCCGCGACAAATGGAGAGGATGGCTTAGCGTATGGGGCCAAGGCATGGCGTGAGCGGTCTTGGGCATGGAAATTGGTCTTTGTGGGACCGATTTGCTCTTTTCCTTTCTTGGCTCAAAATAGGAAATCCTTTCCTTGTTTAAACTCCCACGTACCATGTATATATAAAAGGAGAGCCGACTTATTTTTCGTTTCACGCCTATATTTTTTTTATCCCAGCCGTGTGGTAGCAGTAAAGCAAAGCGGACAAGCAAATCCCAGGTATGCCTTCCAATAATTCTTCTTTAACTTGTTTTCTCTTTTCTTTTGTGTTGGTGTAAACCTTAGTTGTAGGCGTACCTTTTCATGACTTTGTAGAAAATGTTGGTGTGAATCCTAGCCGTAGGTATGTTTTGCACGAGCTTGTAGTAGTACTTAGGCATGAATACCATAGTAATGTTGGCCGCCTCAACTCACCGTGCGAAGTAAGCTCGCGATAGTAATTGCCATCCCTTTCCCACGAAAACCTAGTTTTTAGGGTTTACTCCTTGTTTTGGTGTGGCCGTGTGCATGGTTCCCATGGTGGGGTGCACCTCTTCGGTCGGACAAGAATTTTATCTTTGCGGCAGGTACGGCCTTGAAACAAACCGCTTGCGTCTTGGGTGGAAAAATAATTTCCGTGCACTTTCCGAAATAATTTCTATTCGTATTGTTCCATTGTAGTTGTTTGGAAGGTGAAAGTAGCGTGGGAGAGTATTCATTATGATGTCACTTGAGAAAAGTTCTGTCGTACCGAAAGATGTTGATAATTCCAAGAAAAACGTAGATGATGAGTTCTTCACGATAGTCTCTGCCCGGGGAGGAGTCCTCTTAAGCATGTGCCGCTTCTTCCGACCGATCTGGAGAGTGATGGAGGGGATCGGTCGGTTCCTCCCGGAAATGTAATACGGTTTTGTCTTCAGAGGAAAGAGTATTCCGCCTCTCTTATTGATTTCAAAACCCCAGTGAGTCCATTGCGTTCGTTTGATAAATGGATGCAATTCATGATAAGTCAGGAGTGTGTAAGAGCTAGTTTGACCAAGGCGCAAATCATTGATGCCGTCGCGGTTCCGCATCACTTCAAATTAGGAAAGACATCCCGGGTTTGGTTGCTTTTATCTCCAGGTGGTGTCCAGACACTCACACGGCCATATGCGGGTGGGGAACTGACCATATCCTTAGAAAGTGTGGCTATCCTGCTGAAACTTCCCATGACAGAAACCTTAACATCAAGTTGTCAGTGATGAGGAAAAAATGCGTCGCCACAGTTGCGAAGTCGAAAGGGTTTGTCCGAAAGGAGAACGACACAAAGTGTTTCTATGCAGTGGACGTCTCAATAGTTTCACGATGAGTGGTACCAAATCGGAAGAATAGTACACTCCATGTCGCGACATTCTTGGCTCTTTGGTTATCCCGGGATATTTTCGATGACGGCTGGGTAAGAAGGAGATAAGGCTGGAACTCATCAATTTTGCTATAAGATTGGCGAAAGGAGTCGTTCTCCCCATTGGCGGCCTGTTTCTCAGTTCTTTGTACACACACTTGGATCATTTGGTTGTGGACATGTGTGCTTCAAACGGTTACATGAAAGTGGATTCATATGTTCATGTTGCTTTTCTCCGGGCTTGGCTATGGGAGCATTTTGAAAGATACGCTCATAAACCGTTGATTTCACTTCCCGTATCTTGGGGTGGTTCGAGAATACTTCGTTGGTCAAATAGGCGCCCAAGAGCGGCTCCAACCTGGTTGACTTCCTTGATAATTCGAGCGCCGCTACTTTTTCGTCCATGGGACCCAGTGTGTACATCCATAGTCCAGGTTAATACTTTTGCTTCTGCTCCAAACACGGCTTTGCTTTCTGACGAAGGGAATCTGGGCGTTGGTGAGATTGTATTCATGCGAAGTTGCACGTCTGTTTATATACCGTCCTTCTTTTGAGGATCTTGTCAGGCAGTCTCTTATAATATTGATCGGGCGGCTCGGCATATGGGTTTTGACCAAGGAGTCCCTCAAGTCCGTCAGCTGGCAGCTCCAGAGGACTTATCACCGACCGTTTTTGATGCTAGTGTTCTCGCGCCGGGCAAAAGTCTCCCTTCATTGCTTTCGGAACAAGATCCTTCGACCACCTCCAAGTATAACGCATTCTGGCATAGTGAATTCCTTGTCATCCAGGAATTTGTGAAGGTCGTAGTGGAAAACACTCGCGGTAGGCCTTCTGCCGCGATTTTAGCAAAGCATCCGTTGTTGAGGGATACTTTTAACTAAAAGAAAATCTGTGGGTCCAGACGCGGACAGTCCCCAAGCGAAGGAGCGAAGGTCCAAAAATCGTGCAGCGGTCTCGGTCGATTCCGCGGCTCTACCGAATTTTAGTTCATCCAACATGCGGGTACGCATGATTTTCCTCTTTACTTTAACTAGATCTTTTTATTTCCTCGTTTCTTTTCTGAGAATGCGTCTTTGTATCTTGCCAAGGGTTTCAGCAGCTTGAACGCCTTTGCCAAACTTGCAAGTAGTCAGAAAACATCGCTTTTCGAGACACAGGGTGGCGGTGCCGAACCTATCCATGGTGATGGGGAATTCGAAAAAGATGAAGGTTCAGAGTCTGGTGATGGCGAGAGTAGTTCTTCCGATAACAGTGTTGGATCCTCTTCGAGTCGGGCCAAAGCGAATCGGTGAGTCTTCTCCATTTCTTCTTCCTTCTTTCTTTCTTCTCTCTCTTTTTTTTTTTTTTGAAGCAAAACCAAATCTTGATATTCTAGGAGGAAACCGTTCCTGGGAACGGCCTTGAAGTAGAAACCCATCAGGGTGAAGGCGTAGCATTCCTTCAATCGCGGAAACCTTGTCGGCCGGTGATTTGGGCATTGAAGTTCATCATGATGTAGGCCTTGTTATGACTCGAGTGGTAGAGAATACTCCGGGGATCTAGCGCGATTGTAGTCGGGAATCCTTTGTCGATTCGATGCAGTCGCAGCGCCACTTTTGTTCCTCCTATCTCGGTTCCTTATCGGGTCACGTGTTGGTTGGGGTTTTAGCGTGCCAGTTAAACATTCGGCGTTGTACACCAAAATATGGGAGAACTATGGACATATTTCCCCAACCAAATAAATTACTAGTCGATTTGCTGGTTAAGCGGGTGGAGGAAGCTTTGTCTTCGATTGACGATATGTGCAACGTGATTTGGTCATACGGTTTTGAGGATGTAATCTCAAGCTGGAGGTTCCATCGTGACATGTGCGTGGGCTTCGAATTCAATGTTCCTTGGTTCGTTAAAGGCTTCTCTGAGGTTGAAAAGTCGCTGGTTGAAGCAGTCGAAGGTCCTTCCGCAGACATAGTGAAGAAGCAGGAAGCGGAATTCAAGAAGTTGTACAGGCAGCTGAAGTTGAAGAGGGCGGCTCTCCAGAGTACAAAGGAGGCCTTTTCTAAGAGGAGCAAGCCGCTGCTGAAAAACTTTCCTTGAATACATTTCTGTCTTTTGAACCTCTTATCTTAGGTTTTTTTTTTTTTTGAAAGGCAAATGAGACGCCTAGTTTATGGTTTTTGATTTTCTGGTTTTCTTGGGTTGATAGATAAATGTTACCTTAACGGTTTTGGATTATTCTTTTTGTAACGAAATATTTAGGAATGGATTGTTTTGATTATGATTGTAAGTGATGCAAACATTCCAGGAAAACCTTAGAACCGTGTGTTGGTAGATGACATGGGGTAAAGCGTAACATGGCTAGCGATTTTATCATTCCCGTGAAAACTTGAAATAATAAACCATGTATCTTGCCTAGGTAAGACTTACTCGGTTTTGGGTCTCCTGATGAAAAGTGAACCTTCCGGTGTAAGACCGAGTTTTATGGGAAACACCGTCGTGGAAAGTCCCGATCGTTCGAAATGAGTCGTTCGATAACCGAGTTGTTGATCCTTGGGCGGATCGTACGCTTCTATCCTCCGGAAAGTCCCCGGTCATCCCTTGTCGTGTCATGGCCCGATAATCGAGTCGTCGGGCAACCGAGTCTGAGTGGATCGTCTTCCTCTACTATCTTGACGTCTGGGTCGAAGGACGAGATTGACGGTCGACAATTGACATTGTAACCGAAAGATCGAACCTCCCTTGTGATCGCCAATTGTTTGTAGGTGAAAATGGTTTCGCGATTTCGGTAATTTTGGGTGTACGGGTGAGAAACAATTTAAACCCTAAATAATGTACCTGCAAGGAGTACTTTAGATTCGAGAGATCAATCAGACAAGTCCGGCCTAAACCAAGAAATGGCCGTTCCATACTTGCTTCGGTCACAAAGTGAAGGAGAATGGGTTGGTTTTGGGGAGGGAAGCAAGGAAAGTCATGAGACCAGAATAGTTGATTCTCGAAGAGTAGTTGTGTTACTACGACTTGTATCAGAAAAGTGGGAAGGCTAACAAATGGTAAGCTAGCAAGTATTTTCTGCGTGTTGTGTATTCCCGAATGAACTTGTTGTTCGGTGGAAATACGTAAGACCTATTTATACAAGTCGAAGTGAAACGTACTCTGGTCTCAGTAAGGAATGGAATAATGGGTAAGTAAATGGGAGGAGGTGGTAACCGTTAACGCATGGAATTGATGTTCCATAAAACCGTTAACGTATGGAATTGATGTTCCATAAAACTATTAACGCATGGAATTGATGTCCCAAGAGCGTTTCACCATTAACTCCCTGTATTTACTAACCGCCTCACCCTTATGACACTTCCTTATGAAGGGCGTAGTGTACGCCGCACGCTGTAAACCGCCAAACCAATACCCAAAGAGGATCCCCCAATTTGTGATATGTGTTGATGTCTCGAATGTTTTTGTGGAAAACATGTAGCATGTTGTTCTTGCCTGGCAAGTCGTACTTGGGAGACTTGCTAGCTTGGTGACCTTCGACTACGAAATTTTGCATCTCAAGAGGAAAGATAGCCGTTGATAGTTGCATGCTTTCGTTTTGATAGCCGCGTAGGAAAGGCCAGCATGGTGCGGCTAGGTTGGCATTTCGTTGGCATGGCATGGTTTGGCATGGCCAAACTTAGGTTTTCGGGCCAAAGGTTACCATGCGTTGTCTGGTAACCTTGGATGGCTAGGATTTGCTCCCGGGATTGAAGGGGGACTGTTGATTGTCGCACGCCTTTGTTTTGTAGCCGCGTAGGGAAGGCCGGCATGGTGGCGCGGTTAGGTTGGTATGGTTTGGCGTGGCCAAACTGTTTATGGGTGAAAACTACTCCTGTTGAATTTGGTAATTTGGGGTGTGTGGATGAGGAATGAATCTAAACCCTAAACAAATGCACTGCGCGGTGAGTGCTTGTAGATTCGGAAGTCAATCTGTGCAAGTCCGACCTAAACCAAGAAATGGCCGTTCCAGACTTGTTTCGGTCACAAAGTGAAGGAGATGGGGTTGATCTTAGGGAGGGAAGCGAAGAAGGTGTTGAGATTGTGAAGGTGTTGGCTATGAATGACTTGTAACAGAAAGATGAGCAAGCTTACGATTGATGCAAGCGTGCTCGGGTGTTGGAATACGTTTTGTATTAACACTTTCCTCTCTTGTTGTTTTCTTTTTTTGAAATAGGGCGGAGAACCTATTTATACAAGCCATTGAGTCTTATTCACGTCTCTCGTGGTAAGTGAAGGAAGTGGAGTGATGGAGTAGTGGAGTTGTGCGTTGGTGATACACGACCAGCCTTGCCCACTTCTCCCTGTTCATCTCTAACCGTCCATGACTTCCTAACACGTTCTTGTGATGGCGCGTTGCACACCCGCACGCTGTAAAACGCCGACCAATACCCAGTATGTATCCCCCAGTTTGTGACATGATTGATGTTCTGGAATGTGTGGATCGTGGATCCACAAAAGATAGCATGTAATCTTTGGATTGAATAATCTGCGTTATTCGGGAAGTTGATACTTGTGAAGTATCGTGTGTATTTTATGTGCAGTATCGCATCATTGTGTGGTAAAGTGATGGGTAATGACACTCACTAACCAATTAACTCCGACCAGGGCTGTATATCCAAGTCGGTGAAGCTGGACGGATGAGATGATCTTTGAGACACCCATCTGCGACCGTTGATGAAGTTAGGGTTTTGAAGAGGTGCGCAGGCATCACTCTTGACTTGGTCGAAACCAAGCATGGGATACAACTTTGGCCTAACCGACCATACATCCGTGTAGATGGCATGATGGTGTAGGCGCCTATACCCCATTACCTCATAAAAGTATGATCCGGGTCACTCAATTCATCCGGTGAAATCGAGTGGTCGAGATCGATTTGCGACAAAAAACTAGTGCCGCAAGGGACGCGCGTCACGCCCTCTTTGGTGCACGTTCCAAGACGACCAATCCATTTCGGTCTTGGCCGATTGGCCCGGTGTGAAGGTGGTAGGATGATGTTTACGCCTATACCCGAATATCCCATGAAAACGTGATCCGAGCCATCCAAATCGTCCGCGAAGTTGAGTGGTCGAGATCGGTTGCGGTTTGGGAGGTGTGACCACGCTAGTTTGAGCGTGCGTTTTGGATTAGCCGGGCATGATATGCCTTGGCCGATCGGGTTAGGGAATAGATGGGTCCACGGTGGTCATCTTGGTATGACCAGGACACGCTTAATCTAATCTTGGACCCTCCATTCATGCCCGAGAAGATGGACGTCGTGATGCTCGAAAACCACAATTTTGGGTTTCAAAGCCGTGCGTCATCTCTTGTTTGGGCGGCGATTTTGTCACGACCAAACATGGTTGGTCTTGACCAGATTGGTCAAGTGTATGAGGCGGGCCACGGTGATCGTGTTGACATGCTCTGGGCCCTTTGAATCTACATCTATACCCTCCATTTATACCGCGAAGATGGATGGTTGAGACATTGTTTTGCGACACATGTAATATGCCGCAAACCCTAATTTAGGTTTTCCAGTCCATAATTGCTCCGGTATGGACGTTTTTGGCAAGCTAGGCCAATGGCCAGGCAGAGTGCGGGTTCCGCATTGGTTCGACAGTGGATATTCCATACCGCTTGGGGTGATGGAATTGATCCGGGTCATCCAATCATGCTTGTGGAGTTGGATGATCTGCGATCATATCCGCATCGATACTGTCGTCAGGATGCTCAATCGGGCTAGTATAACACACCGAGAGTCGGCACATGTACGGGTATTTCGTACATGGTTTCATTATAGTGCTTGGAGGTTCGTGTTACTCTGTAAGAGTAACACCTCGATCGCCATGCCACACCGATAATGAGTACTGAAATACAAGGGCTGATATGAAATTCACAGGATGGGATTGTTGTCACATTCTCCAACCCGGGAGGAATTTCATGTATTCACATAATGGGATTGTTGCCACATGCTCCATTCTTGGTGAATTAAGTGAGGGAGTATCCAACACTTATTAATGGCTTTATCTTTTACAAGATGTCGCGCATATTTTTTTTCTATTTTTTTACAATTTTAACCTTAAACGAAAATCCACCATCAACAATAAGTCCCCCGCCCTAGCACATAATGGTTACACTATTGTGGGGTAGGCATGAGATGGTGATGATTAAATACAAAGCTTATGAGACAAAGTTAGATGTTACCGGGAGAGACGGGTCACCCTTGTCCTTGGAGTATGTCACGTTCAAAGGCATCTAGGAGAGCGTTCCCCCAGTATGATGTCGGTCTTGCTCGCTTCGATCGACCTTGCTATGCATGCTTCGGCCGAGGGCCCGTTGCCCGTGCTTGCTCCGTTTGAATGTCGGTCTTGCTAGATCGACCTTGCTATCCCGATTAGGTCGAGGGCTATTGCGCTGCTTCGCTCGATCGTGGGGTTGAACTTCGTGAACATGATTCTCATGACATAAGAGAACCGTGTTGTACAAATAAATATGGTCCCGTCATATATGCTTGATTGAACGTGGGTCCCATATCGTGTATGCCCGATCAATGTCACCTTTATACCAGCCTCGTGCCTTGACCAACAGGTCTTGAAACTTGAGCAATACCGGACTCGTGACTTGATCAATACCAGACTTGAAGCTTGACCAACCGGACTTGTAACAGTCGATACCAGACTTGAAGCTTCACCAATACCGGACTTGAAACTTGAGTGATACCGGACTCGTCACTTGATCAATCTGGGACTTGAAGCTTGAGCAACACCGGACTTGTGACTTGATCAATACCAGACTTGAAGCTTGACCAATACCAGACTTGAAACTTGAGTGATACCGGACTCGTCACTTGATCAATATCGGACTTGAAGCTTGAGCAACACCGGACTTGAGACTTGATCAACACCAGACTTGAAGCTTGACCAATACCAGACTTGAAACTTGAGTGATACCGGACTCGTCACTTGATCAATACCGGACTTGAAGCTTGAGCAACACCGGACTTGAGACTTGATCAACACCGGTTTTTGGACCCAATACCAGCCTTGTGTACTCCAAAGTGAATGTGTTTTCTGTCGTGTGTGACTACACATCTCACGCGTTTTCATACAAGTACTGACTCTGTCTTTTATTGTAGAACGAAGAAAAGAACTCCCGTTGAGATGTCTTCTAGGGATAATGTTTGGTGCCAAGTCGGGAGGTGTTGAAAGCTTCAAAGATATGCCGAACATTGATGATGAGTTGTTCACCGCGCCCTTCCAACTATATGAAAATATCCGTTCCACGTGATAACCCTCCTCCTATCGACTTCGGGGTTTTTCATGCTCATTTGGTCCTCATGAAGGATGGATGAGACGTATGTTGAGCAATGAGTACATCAAAGATAACTTGACCGGAGCGCAGATTATTGATGTAGCTTGAGTGTTGAAACGACTCGAGAGGATGTTAAAGTGGCTTCTGGTGCGAACATTGAGGTGGATCCTGGAGAGAGTGTTGAAGCGGCTCTTGAATAGACTATTGAAGCAACTTCTGCTGGAGGGAGCGTTGAAGTGGCTTCCTCTTCAGTTCGATTTACTCTTGCAAATTCCATGATTCTTGACTGACCATCTTTCTCGTGTTGAAGAAGTCCTTGACTGACGATGAAGGAACTCCATGCTGAGCCTCAGTCCCCAAGCATGGTTTACATGGTTTGTTCGTAGTGGTTGTTGTCGAGCCAGGTATGGAATATCTTAGACGTTGTTTCATCATTGTGGGAGTCGTGCATGTGGTACTGGAGTTGGAGTTGATGGACGCGCAGAATGTTGTATCTTGGTGGTTTTCCTCTTGCTGCTTCAAGGAACTACTTACAGAAGGCTGAAGGTTGTATCGCCTGTTGGTGAGATATATGCCCCTACAAACATTATGAGGATCTTCATTATCGGCGAGGCTCTGGTTCTTTCTATCGGGGCATATGTTGTTGTAGATGAGCGTTCAACAGCTCCAGAGGATGACCAAAAGCTGGATTCTCCAACATAACATGATAGACATGTACCTGATCGATAAAATGACTCACCCGGATCTTGTTCGACCACTGTCGATAAAGTAACTTGCCAGATCTTGCTCGATATGACGGTTGGACATCGTTATCTTCTTGAGGCTGCTCCCTTGAGGTATCGGCTCCAGTGGAAGATTACCGTCATAGAGCGTTGATACGTTCAGACTGCAAGACTCTTTTAAACCAAATGGCGGTATGGTATAGTAAAATTTTCTCGAGAGGAGTTCGAAAAGCAATCTCACTTGCATCATGCTTGTACATCCTTATCTCGGTTGTAGCCGCTACATCCATCCATGGAGGAGAACATGCCGTGTCCTCCGGTTGCATCTACTAACATGTCGATGTTAGGTAGAGGAGTATCGTTTTTGGAGCAGACCCTGTTCAAGTCTCTGAAGTCTATGCAGCACCTGATTTATCCATTTTCCTCATGTCTGAACTACAACTATTTAACCGAGTTGGGTCCAGGTATGACATGTAGATGATGGGTGACCAATTTTAATCTAAATCCGGCATTTCTTAATATCTCCAAGCGAATATGTCCTGGTACTCTTTGAGAAGTTCCACGAGCTTCGTAAGTTTATCCGTACACAAGGTTGAGCTGATGGAGATAGGCATAGGAGATTCCTCAACGATTTCAATCTCATCGGTTGTGGAGTTGGTACCATCTTTGCAGCTGTTGTGGAGCATCTAGCACTTGTTCTTGTCGTTCGTTCTTTGTTTTAGCATTCCATTAGGTGGAGAGACCGGGCAATGGGATCTCCCTTGCTAATTGATAATGGCAAAGTGTCATTATGATACCGTTTTCCCTTCTCGGTCACGACTCTCCATAAAAGTTCGTTCCCCTCTTCGTGTGAACGTGGGTCGTGGCTTCACCGGATGAAGAAGAATGCTTCGTCAGCAAAGATGCATCGTGGGTTTTAGCCCTCAATGATGCAAGCCGGTCTTCTTCCCCGAATTTACGCCCATGTGGGGAGTGGGACGCAATGAACTTGTCGATTCTTTCCGCGGAGCTTCTCCTCGTATGTGCTTGGTTTGGTTTCCTCGAAGTCCGTCATTGTGGTAGGATTCCGTACGACCTTGCCGGGAGAACCTTGGATGTCCCGAGAGTCTTGAGAGTAATCACATTCGAAGACGCTCTGTGTCGATAAGGGCCGTCTTGAACTCGAATCCTTGATGCGTGCGGTGACATGTAGGCACGGTTGGGAACTTCCTCCACAGTTGATTGCAACAAAATGTCTCCGTGCGCCGATTCTTCGAGAGGTGTGAAAGTTCGCATAAACTTTCCACTAGAGAAAACGCTTCCGATCCTACAGGCCTCGGTTCATAGTGAAACTATTGATTTGAGGAGGATCGTTGTGAGGATCACCCCCCGGTGTAGGAGTCTCCATGACAGACCGCTCATATCCGATGTCGCTTCTTTGATCAGTCCATGGAGGTCCGCGCCGCCGAAGTACCTTCTCCGGTGCGTTGAATGCGTTCCTTTTTGCTCCGGGGGCTGTCACGGCTCTTGTGGAAATTGATCGGTTAATGTCTTAAGAAAAGTGAGTACCTCTTTCGAGTTGCGGCCATATCCATTTGAGTCTTAGCAAGAACTTTCTCGCTTCTCCATCAAGTCTGCAATGGTAATGGGGGATGGTCCTCCTCTCGTCCCCTCCAGGCTCCTCATCGATGAAGGAGTGGAAGTTGTTGCTCTAGTGACTACCGAGGTGTTACACTTGATGAGATGCCGGGATTTGTGGCTGCTCCGCTCGGTGATGGTAGGTGTTGTAATATCACTGCTGAGTGATCGAATTGAACGCTCTCATCCTCTGTACTCAAGTGTTCGTTGATTGATCTCTCCTTCCTCAAGCATTTCTTCACGGCTTCAACAAGGATCTTGAGATATAAATCTTCCAGCAGGGATCCGTAAGCTGCAGGCTCCATTTCTTTATCCGGTAGACGTTGTGGTACCCGAACAAGTCTTTTCCTCTGTGGAGTTTCCTCGAGTCTTCGTTGTCGGCTGGACCATGTTGTTCGTCTCTCCTGAGTCCCCTGTGATTACGCGCTCTTTCTGCATCTCCATTGGTAAAGGTGTGACTCCTGACTAAGGATCCAGCATTTCTTTCACTGTTGAGTAGATGCCTGCCGACCCTTCTTGTAATTGTGCTTTATATCATTCAAAAGGCGAAATGTCTCGCTCGCCATCTCGGTGATACCGGCTTGATTTGACAAGACATCCTCCAAAGCATTCTAGCTACACTTCCCATGATATCTGAACCACCTGTGGTTTCCTGGATACATTGCGAGATGGAAACCGAAAAAATCGAGAATTCAATTTTGTGCAACCGAGAGATCAACCTCCGTTGTGGTCGCCAATTGTTTATGGGTGAAAACTACTCTGTTGAATTTGGTAATTTGGGGTGTGTGGATGAGGAATGAATCTAAACCTAAACAAATGCACTGCGCGGTGAGTGCTTGTAGATTCGGAAATCAATCAGGCAAGTCCGGCCTAAACTAAGAAATGGCGTTCAGGACTTGTTTCGATCACAAAGTGAAGGAGATGGGGTTGATCTTAGGGAGGAAGCGAAGAAGGTGTTGAGATTGTGAAGGTGTTGGCTATGAATGACTTGTAACGTAGAAAGATGAGCGGAGCTTACGATTGATGCAAGCGAGGCTCGGGTGTTGGAATACGTTTTGTATTAACACTTGCCTCTTGTTGTTTTTCCTTGTTTTTGAAATAGGGCGGAGAACCTATTTATACAATTCATTGAGTCTTATTCACGTCTCTCGTGGGAAGTGGAGGAAGTGGAGTGATGGAGTAGTGGAGTTGTGCGTTGGTGATACACGACCGCCCTTTGCCCACTTCTCCTGTTCATCTCTAACCGTCCATGACTTCCTAACACGTTCTTGTGATCGCGTTGCACACCGCACGCCGTAAACCGGGACCAATACCTTGAAGTATGTATCCCCCGGTTTGTGACATGATTGATGTCTGGAATGTGTGGATCGTGGATCCACAAAAGATAGCATGTAATGGATTGAATGTTGCGTTATTCGGGAAGTTGATACTTGTGAAGTATCGTGTGTATTTTATGCGTGTCTCGCATCATTGTGTGGTAAAGTGATGGGTAATAACACCTCACTAACCAATTAACTCCCGACTGTGGCTGTATAACCAAGTTTGGTGAAGTTGGACGGATGAGATGATCTTTGAGACACCCATCCGCGACCGTTGATGAAGTTAGGGTTTTTGAAGAGGTGCGCAGCATCACTCTTGACTTGGTCGAAACCAAGCATGGGATACAACTTTGGCCTAAACGACCATACATGCGTGTAGATGGCATGATGGTGTAGGCGCCTATACCACATTACCTCATGAAAGTATGATCCGGGTCACTCAATTCATCCGGTGAAATCGAGTGGTCGAGATCGATTTGCGACAAAAAAACTAGTGCCGCAAGGGCCGCGCGTCACGCCCTCTTGGGCAAGCACGTTCCAAGACGACCAATCTTGGTCGGTCTTGGCCGATGGCCTGGTGTGAAGGTGGTAGTCGATGTTTACGCCATATACCGAATATCCCATGAAAACGTGATCCGAGCCATCCAAATCGCCCGGCGAAGTTGAGTGGTCGAGATCAGTTTGTGGTTTGGGAGGTGTGACCACGCTAGTTTGAGCGTGCGTTTTGGATTAGCCAGGCATGATTCGTACTCTAAACAGTTGATTGATTTTCCCACTCTCTGTTTGCATAACCTTCAATTCTTATGGTCCTCCCAAATTACACCGTCATCTCTACAATCATGTTCCCATATGCTCCTCAATCCGCACACAAAAAATGACAGCTCTTAGATGCAAAGGAAGAGTACAAACACCTCAGGTGAAAAACAACATTTTCTTGAATCTGTTTAGTGTACGATAGTGATAATGATTCAGCGTCAGGTTTTGGATAGAGAATTTGTGGATAATGAAATTCTTAGGCATTGTTTGGTTCAGCGTTCGACGCTTTTCTATTCAGCGTTTCGCTGCTAGATTCGCCATCCCATAGGACTTAGGAGGTTGCCCATGCGACGTGGATGGCTAATCTCATAGCTTAGATATCTAGCCCATAGGACTAAGGCTAATTCTTATGGGCTAGATTGGACTGCTAGATTGGCCAAAAAGTGTTGCAAATCATGAAAAAAATGTGGGAAAAAAGTTAACACTCAATCTGGCTACTAGAAGGAAAAGAGGGAGAGAGAAAGAGTAAAAGAAGGAGAGAGATAAGAAAAAGAGGGAGAGAAAAGCGTAAAGAGGGAGAAAAAAAGAGAGAGAGAAGAAAAAGAGGAAAAGAAGTAGAGAGAATTGGTAACGCCGAACGGTTAGGCGTTTAAAGCCAAATGGTTTTTCGCTGCTAGATTAGCCATCCCATATGAATTAGGAGGTTGCGCATATCCGGCGTGGATGGCCTGCAAATGCGGACATAATTGTGCTTAAGCATTAAATGAACAACTATTGTTTCTGAATTTCATAATTCACGTATGGATACTCAAGGTTCATGTGTTTTGTTCCTATTGTATCATATCGTGCTTTAATCTTTGCGAAGCTAAGACGATAAATTTAAGAATAAAAGACAAACCTTAAATCTGCGAGTTTTGCGGTCAAAAATATTCAAACTCAATTGTGGAACTAGTAGTAATGGATTCTTCCTTTATAGAACCCATACATCCACCAAAAATTGAATTTTGAAAATCCAATCAACTCTAATTGGATAGGCTAAATAATTGTAAGACATAATTCAAGATTAGTATCTCAAGATTCTTGATAACTTTAAAGTATTTTGTTCTTTTAAAATCATTAGGAATTTATATAACATACCAACAACTTGTTATATGTTCCATATTAGAATTAAGACGTAATGAAGATTAAATTTAAATCTTCTATTCAATATGAAACAAAATTTGTTAAATATGTTATTATCTCAAAATTCTTCGAATATACGATATACGCTTTACATGAGGTCTTTAGTAATCCAGATGATATGTGAGTATCACATGGTAAGCTTCATTGAAATCCTTTATTTCAAATCATAAGAGATATGCATAATATCAATATCACTACTCGTAGGTAGTAATTGTTAACATAAATTACCAAGAGTATGAAGTTCTCCACTGATCTTGAGGCATAAGCATGGATATATAATAATTTCATCAAAACAAATAACATTAATGGTTTGTTGGATTTTAGATATGCAATATTCATGAAACTTGCTTAATTTCATACTTTGATTTCTTAAGCTTGTAGACTCGTGTTCCTGTCTTTATAAGGCAAAGCCTTCTTATTAGCACACGTAAAGTTTCTTAAAATTTATCATTAGTAAAGGCTATTTTCATTTGAGTAATGCAACTCTTAATTCATCTTGAGCTACTAATATTACTATGATAATTGAATAAGTATTTCTTTGAAGCGAGAAAAACTTATTTATAATCAATGCATCATTTGAGTAAAATCTTAGGCAATAAGTTTTCTTTATCTTGTTTAACATTGCTATTACGGTTGTGTTAGGTCTAAAGACCCACTTTCATACAAGCTGACTTGTGTCTTTCGACGATTAAACAATATCCTAAACTTGACTTTCAACCATTGATTTTCTCTCACATAGCATCAATCCATTAATCAAAATTATTACACATAATATTTGTGAACCAGAAATCGAGTCTTTGCCATTCTATATCAAAATGAAATAAATTCTTGTAAGCAAATCACTAAAACAACATGAATAACTTACTTTCAATCTCTTTTGAGACCTTCTTAATGTTGGTTCATGTTGTTTTTAAAAAATTTCTTTATTGGCAGTAATTATATTATGGAGTATTGGATCAATAATTTGTGGTCTTTCATTATCTAACATTCCGGCAATGAGAAGATTCACATATCTATAGAAATCTTACATAAAAGGATCATTATTATGACTTCTTGAACAGATATATCCATGTACTCCCACTGATTATGCCATCATTAATGAATTTATATTTTCGATTTCAATAAATCTTATACTACGGTTAGAACATTAATGAACACCATTTGGATTATTTAGGAAAACCAATGAACCAGTAATAGTTTTCAAATCCAATTTTCATTCTTGAATGTGAGCCCTCACCTCAACTGAGCAACCATAACTTAAAGGTGATTTAAACTAGGTTTCCGGCCGTTCTAGTCAAAAGTGTGTCTTTGAAAGCGCACACTCGGAAATCTATTTAAATTATAGAGTTGTTAAAAAGAACATACATTCTTGATATATTTGTCATTATGCATAACTCATCATGCTTCTAACTATTTTCATAAAAGTATGATTTTCCTTTTTGTTATACATTATTATGCCAAGGATAAGTTGGCATTGTGTATTGAGCAACAAATCCAAACTTACGGAGATACTACGTAAAGATATATTATCTGTTTTGTCATACCTTTCACAATATTCACCACCTTTATCGGACTTATGATTTTCACTTTCTCTATAATTGCCTCTCAAATTCAATAATGAATGTTCGAGAAAACATCCACGGACTGAGATTCATAATGCAATTGATAGATGTACCACGATACTTGAAAAATCATCGGGTGATAAATAATTTTATCTTCAAAAAATGGACCATTAAAAGTCTACAAAATAATCATAATCAACAATTAATAAGGAGAAAAGGCTGAAATTTATAATAGAGATAAATGACAATTGCTTACAATAGTTTCATACCTTCAATAAGATTCTCTGTAGGTAAAACCTTATCAAGGAACAATGTGAGACATGAAAAACATTAGTACATATTTTACCTTCTCATACACATACAACATTATGTTTGTTTAATACCACAACTAGAATCACATGTGGAGAATCTCAAACTATCATGTATTAAACGAACTCAAATAATGCTAATGTTCAACCTAATACATCGGAATAATAGTCACACTGTGGGTATTTATTATTTTACATGTATATAAATATTTAGATAAACTTAATGCTTGTTTAAACGTTTGAACCAAAACCACTTGTGAGCAACATTGTTCTAATCGTTAAGTCAAACTAAAAGGACTCAAAATATACAATACTTACAAGATAAGAGTTTAGTATCTTGTGGTGATAACTAAACAATCAAACAAATATGTACAATTGCAAATATCACACTAGCTTTTCTTGTGACATTGCATGGTCTAATCAATGATATGGACATCCTTGATCTGATCATAAAATTAATCGATTATAAACAATTATGAGTAACCTACGAAACATAAATCATAAGCATTCATTCAAAAGCATGTCATATAATTTGTGAAAATGTCCAACACCCTTTAATTAAAAAATATCCAAACGTGATGAGCCTTTCATAAACCAAAATCGAGCATTAAGCAAGTCTATAAGTATAATTCAATAATAAAATTTCGTTGAAGAAAGTTCTTTGATGTATCGCTAGTTAAATTCGATACTAGTTTTAAGGATCAGAATAAATAAAGGTTATAGTGTAGATAATGATTTTCACAAATATAAGAAATAACCCAAAAAACAATAATTCTTTATTTCTTCTTTAAAAATGCACCGAGCTTTAGACTTGAAGTAACATATTTGATTGCGCATTTAAAATATGAAAATCCATTATGGGTTACTCAATTCTATATAAGCATTTAAATACTTTAAATAAGTATTTTAAAGAAAATATGTATCAAAAATCATGTGGCGTTTACTTAATCATGATTTTATTTGAATGTGTCTATCAAAAATGGTCAAAAGAAAAATTAAACATAATGACACTAGACACCCTCAAGATTTAAATCAATTCATATCCATAATGTATGATCAACAATCATATCAGTCAGTGTTTTCTTAAATATGTGAACTCCAATTTCTTGTGGGTAAATTTTGTTATGATATATGTAAAGAAAAACAAGATTACAAGCATTTGACAAAATTGTGATCATGACCAAAAGTGATTTGACATCTTGTGGTGATAGTTAATCAACTAAAATAATGTCATTATCACATGATGTCGATAATGCAAAACCTACACTTTACGGTTTTTGCAAATTCATGCTTATAATGACATTATGATTATCTTGAGATATAACACTCTAGTATCTTTGTAAGTGATAACTAAAGAGTCAATAATAATTTAAGTATAATCCCATAAAATTTAAAGAAAAACAATAATGTGAGAGAAACTATACCATAACGCACAATCACACAAACCATATTATAATGCACACACATAATGGTGTCAAAAATGGTTTTGATCATAAAATTAATAGTGAAACTCAATTAAAAAAAATCGTTTTATTGTTTCGATAAAGAGGAAGCATAAGAGTAATTAGTTAATTTTTTCTTTAGGGAAAAATACAGCAATTGGTTAATCTTTACTTAAGGAGAAATCTCTTTATTATTGTTCATATATCATGATCACAAATTAACATATGAACTACGTGCCTTTATCCTTGACTTTTCCCATCATAGATTCTAATTAAGAATACATAAATCCGAGCAGGTAGGGTTGACTTGGATCATCAGAATAAATCGGTTAAACATAATTAATTGGGTGGGACGGTTTTGGAGGCGGCGAGTGTAATAAATCAATACGGGTTATGAAATTGGGCATGAAATTAACGGTTAACCCCAAAATTTCTTTTAAGACAACTTGACATGTAATGGACTTCTTGAATCTCCATAATTATTTTGTTTTTTTCTTGGTATAAAATGCAGGAAGGAAAAAGAGTAAATATAGAGATATAAAAGATGGAATATTACGTGGGATTTTCTCTATCCTTAGCCCACTCAATAGGCGACTCACACTAGACACATAATACGCGAGCAAGTAGCGATCAAATATGGTGTGGTGTCTAGCATTTTCGATTTGAAGGTTTGTAACTATCTTTCTCCATGTCTTAGTTCCCAATGTAAAAACCATGCATATAAACTCCACATCATCAAGAACTAGTAGTATAAACAATCACAACCTTATATTCTTGCGTCGATGAATCAAAACCAAAACAATGACACAAAGTACCGGACATCTCTTCCCATCTCTGGTTGGGTGGATGTTCATATAAGAGGAAAGTGTATCACTCTTCTTAGGGTTAATGACAGTTATTACAACCTCACCGGGTTGAATGTTTAAAACAAGATAAACCATTACAATTACCCTGAGGTTCAATGGAGTCGTGTTGTGCCAGAAATTACCTTCGTGATAGCTTAGTGAGGGTTACTTTCTAGCCGTTGGATATTGTATTGTATATATTTGCGGTTCAGGAATCTTTTAGGAAAAAAATATTCTTTGCATTATTTTCTTATTTTTCATGTCCCCACATTTTAGATTTTTTTGCTCCTTAGTCCCTCCAATTTAGAGAATCTATTTTGGCCAGCGATACCAATTTATCCAGGTGACTGGAGCTTGGATGATTAATTTAGAAGAAAAAGAAGAAGAAGAAGAAACGGGTATGTACACCTTTAAGAAATATTATCCCGCCCAGTTTTGGTGCTTCTTCTTCTTCAAAGCTAAAAACTATTATTTTAGCTAGCTTTCCCAACAATGTTTTAGACCTAATCAAAGGTTGGTCGCATAACACTTAAACTCTTCTATCTGCTAGTTATAGAAGAGAGTTCTTGTTAATTGGCGACTTCACTTTGTTATACTTTCTTTTTCTTTTTTAATATAACATTTGAACTAGTTTAATACCAATGAAAGGAACCAAAAACTCGCATCCTTTTTTTTTATACAGTTCAAGGATCTTTGGTGTTTTAAAGCGTATGTGAATCGGATCAATTGAGAGCACTTGATCAATTACAACACTCTATCTTGTCAAACTCTTGACCTAATGGTGCGTGATCTTCAAGAAAAGTTAATTGTTAAGAGATATATGTTGGTGTTGGACGACGTAAGTACGAAGTTGCACATATCGTTCAAGATGACATGAAAAATTGGTACATGTTGTTGATGGTGGTTTTTAGTTCAGGGCTAAAATTGTAAAACCCTGTATTTAATGCTCCGTTGTTCTGCAAAGAAGTTGAGCCATTTAAAAGTGATGAGTGCCTAGGCCTCCTTACTTACATATGTATTGAGCAATTCAGTATATTTCTATAAAATTTACCCAGAATGATGCGTGTAGCAACAACCCCAAATATTCTGTAGATTTTATCTCTCGCCTGCATTATTCATTGATGTATGGCTTATTTAGTATATTTTCCTATGCTATGTTCCCCGGATAAACTCTTAATATTGGTATGACATGACAATTAGTGTTTACTCGCAGCTGAGTAACATGAATTTCCCGAAGTATCAATATTAAGGTCTGCATGAAAATACTTAATCAGAAGATGCGCTAATTGCTCTCTGAGAATAAAAAGAATTTTGTGTTAACACACATAATTTTTCAAATTTGATCAATTTTGTGATAGCTCATTGTGATTCAAATTTAGACCTATTTAATTTGTAAAAATTAGGCTTTTTTAAGCCCTGCCCCGATATCTCGAACCCTATTGGTCGAGATCGGACCTAGGTAAGCTAGGAAAGTAATCCGCCATGGACTAATAGGAGCAAAATCCTTCCAAAGGAAAAACCAAGAAGTAAAAGATGAGCTACGGCAAATAGAAGCAACATCAAGAGGAGGCACGGCCACGCCACTTGGCCGGCCAGTTCTCCCTAACATGCGCCGCCCGTGGATGGCCGTCCGCCCATAAGATTGCTTGTTGGCCCTTCTTTCCCCATCGATCAATCGAGATCGCTTTAAATGCGCCACATGCACTTTTTAAATAAAGTTGGAAGTTGGTTGGTCACGCGCCTAATTTCTTAAGGAATCTAACATAGGCTGCCCATATCGGTCTAAAAGCGATCACGGCCTTGCGTTTTGGCCAACCAGATTTATCAAGTCGGCCACTTTGGAGTATTGGATAAGCGCCACCATGCACCTTTGGCCCGGGCCTATTAATGCCTTGGCCAATCGGAATCCCCCACAACTCGCAAGCGAGCCACCAAACGTTTACCCAAAGTAGGTTGGCGCGCACGACTTATAAAACCTAAATTATGTTAGCGGTGACATATTGCTGCCAGAAAGCGATCTTGGCGCCCAAATTTGCCGGTTGAATTGGCCGGCCTAGATTGATCTCAATCCTTGAGCAAGGTGCGTATCGCTCACCATTGGCTCGACTATAGTGTTGGTAGGACAAACGGCTCGCGGCGCGCTGACCAACACAAAAAAACGGCGGCCCAAATAAGTTGGCCACACGGTTTTTAAAACCTAAAGTGAATCAACGGCAGCCCGATAATTACGCAAATCATTTTAAGTGAGTCAACCCAGCGGACGAATTGGCTGGCCTAACTCTTATTTTAAACGACCAACAAGATGTAGCCTTTGATCATGGACACTCCCATTCCATGGCTGCGATCGGCCAAGCCACGGCTTGCACATATAGCTCCCAAGCGATCGTCCAAAAGGGGGTCAGCTTATTTACATGAATTTGGGCATCCATTAACTACCATAAATCATCTCGGGCGTCCAACCGCTGGTAGAATTGACCGGCCTAGATTAAATCTTAGGCGACCAATAGGATGTCATCGTAGTAGGCCAGTCCCACTCTCTATAGGGACCGACCAAGACCTTTTGCATGTATAAATAGCTCCCGTGACTTCACGAAAATGGTCGGTCATGTTCTATTAAGACATTAGGTTGCGACCAACCAAGACGGGCTCAAATACAACGATACTTCACATGCATCAATTATTTTGAGTTGCTTTCTTAAAAGCGATGCTCAACATGCATCCCGCATACACACGATATTCTATGAGTATAGGCTTCAAAATAACCCAATTATTTGACCTAATAGCGCCACATGCTATTCTTTTGGCCAGTCTTATGACTGCGCTCGTCACACATGACTACCGCCACTTAGTTTGCGCGTGATTGGTCCGAATAATTGGGCAAGACCCACTCAACAACTTGCCATATTTTCTATCAAATACTCAAGATATCAACCATGTCAGCGATTGGAGCATTCACCTAAACGCACTGGCGTGTTGGGTTGAATCACACCAAAAACACAAGTGTTATCAACACAAGTTTCGAAAAAACACCAAAAACTGATAGCTTACATTCCGCAAGAAAGTTCCATACTTTGATACAAGTCATAAAATAGTCACACCTTGAGAGTTAACCATTAAGTCTCAACACCTTTTCACTTCCCTCAGTAAGATCAACCCTTCTCCTTCTTTTAAAAGAACCAAGATTTGGAATGGCCATTTCTTGGTTTAGGCGAGTGTATGCAGTTGATCTCTCGAATCTAAAGTACTCCGTACGGTGCATTTGTTTAGGGTTTAGATTCGTTTCTCAAAGACAAACCAAATTTTGCAAAACCGATTAAAATCGGTTTTTACCCCAAAACATGGCGACCATGATGGGAGATTAATCTTTCGGTTGCAAAATCGGTTATCTCAATTTTCATTTCGGTTTCTCAACTTCAAAAGGTGGATCTTAGATCTAATACCAAAATTCATTTCAATCACCAATGCCAATTTTTTCCATTTTATGACGTATAAGGTCAGTCAAACTCTTTCAAAACCATGAGTGCTCGAAATCCAACCATCATGGAAGATATGGCCCGAAAATCGGAGGATGTTGTCGCAAATCGGGCCAATATCGTCAAATTTTGCAAAATCGAGAGCGTTTGTGTTTTAAAGAGTATGGCTAACTTGATTGCAAGAATCGGCAAACATTAGCTTGGAGAATGCCACTAATTTTAGAAGTGAAACAAAATGTTGTTGAATCCTTATCTCAAGTCTGTGCCTCCTCAATGACAATGCAAGCAGTACGTAGCGCATCGGACATGGCGAGAAAGAAATGACCAACTAAAGAGGTGAGCAGTTTCACAAGGCTAAGGAAAGAGACCCTCCAGTGTGTGCAATATTTGCAAGACAAAGGTAAGAGACAGCCTATGAAGCTTTGTTGGAAAACTTGTATCTTTTATGTAATGGTCCTTGTCGGTCTGTTTTCGGAGTTGTAACTTTCGGTAAGGTGTTCATCACCGTCCCAGTTTATCTATAAAATAAAAAGACTCATCATAAATGGACTGAGTTTTCCATCCATGAAGCTCATTCACCACTATTCAAAATAATAATTCAAATTCATAGGGACAATACACATAATAGGTGGGATCTTGTCATACAAATTGTGGTAGGGGTACATTGCATGTTATTTTCTGTGTTTGATATTGACAAGGCGCATGGATATTTTTGTATAAATGGGATTTTTGTCATATAACTTGTGGTAGAGGAACACTGCATCATTATTTTCTTCAAACCTTGCATAAATCTAGTCTTTTTCCGCTTTGTTTCCTTATTCTTTTATAATGTGAACACTGCATCATTATTTTCATCAAACCTTGCATCGTCTAGTCTTTCCGCTTTGTTTCCTTATTCTTTTTTAATGTTTGCAGGTTATCCATAACAATACTTTATTCAATAAGGAAGACATCCTTTATTGAATTTTTAACACTTCCAACTTTATTTATATGTTCATCAGTTCCTTGAGTTGTCATTTGAGCTACGTCTACATCTTTTCTTCTTTTATTGCTTTGCAACTATTCCGTAACATGTGAATGACAACTTTATACATCTTAGTTGTTTTCCCAATAAATTATTGCTTCTTTATGATGTCAGTTTTCGTAACATCTCTTTCTGCTTTTATGGCTTGGTAGTATGTCGAAAACAGGGACCGATTTAATTTATAAATCTTTGTTATTTTCCCAATAACCTCTGTAGCATTACAACTATTTTTTTTCTTCTTCAAATTATAATTGTTGATCCCTTGTGTATATAAAAAGAATAGCCTATTCTCCATCATACCTAGTCCCTTGTTACCTATTTTACGTTAAAACATTGCACTAGTTTACGGCCGTTAACAATGGGATCCAGTTCCGGTTCAAAGTCGGTGGAGGGAGTGTTTCGGGTGCTAATAACTAATAAGGGACCTAGGGTCAAGGATACCTGGACAGCATTGTCCCCTTTGCCTTTGTTGACTTTTCTTTGCGGCGCGAAAATACTCAGTCTTGCAAATGGCTTTCGGAAAGTATAGATTCACCGGGTGTGTTTCACCGTGAATCACACCGAGTGACACAATTAGAGTGGGTCCCACAGAGAATAAAAAACAGCACCCTTATAATTCTTCAGTAGGTCCCAGGGGTTTCTCTCACGAAGTGTGTTTTCGGTTAAACACACTCGGTGTGTGTAGCAAAGCCGAATGGCTTTAGCAGTCAATAAACCTCGTAACGCGAGTCAAGAAGAAAACATTGAAACAGCATGTGTCAAAATGTCGGTCGTTCTTTCTGGCTTGGCCTGGAAATCACTTGTCTGCTGTTTCTTTATTTCATTTCTGATCGAAAACTTCTCAACGCATATTTCTCTAGAATTGATGCCCGACCAATATATTCCATAAGTCATAATAAAATTGATTTATGAAGTATATAAACCAATATTGTCTATTCCGGCAATAAAGACCTGACTTAATTATATTCAAACCAACACAAGGTCAACAAAATTTCACTCCATCTACTTGCAAAAATAAAGACCTGACATGCAAAGTTGATAAGGCAACAACTGATAGCAGTGCAAATAGAATTCATGTGAAAAGAGAGGTCTGTAAAATGTGGTTAAAATAAGACGTGTACCTGCCAAATGGATTGAGAAACTTGGTAATTAACATTTGACCAGAAAGATAACTAACAAGAACAGGGAAAGAAAAAATGGTCCTGATTACCGGCACAAGTACTTACAAATCCACATCAACAATTGTGTCAAGCACAGTAATTGGAATCATCAAGAACTGTAGCAGCTTTGGAGGAAAAAAAACAATCCCGACCTTGTGCGGGGACAGGGATCGAGAGAAATGATTGTCCATCATAGCACTAGAGAGATCACCTGTAGTGAAACGGATCCCATGGGTTAACAAAAGAGCTAAGAAATCCTTGTTTCTGCAGTTGTACATGTGCTGAAAATAACATCTTTCTATGTTTTGTTCTGTTTTGATTTGGATTTTGTGTTTTTTCAGATTGTTAGCTCGATTTTTTGGCTCAGGGATTTTTTTCCTTCTGCAAAGAACACAGAAAAATAAGAAATAAGGATAAGTCAAAACCATGGAAATGAGAAGAGCTGAAAGACACGTATCTCAGAGGCTCTTGCAAGGAGGAGGAATTATAACAATTTCTCTTAATCCGGTCTACTAAACTTTCGACCACTAATTAGATTTTTTCGCGAGTATCTATATTTGGTATTATGGTCCAAAAAATGCTTCGAAAAATGACGCTAAAATTGTCTAGAGAGGAGAAAGAGGGTCCAAAATCCTTGACCAGGTTACCTTCTAAGAAATAGTACCTCAGCCTTTTATGGCATTTTACTGGTGTTAGTGTTCTTCATTCTTACACTATTTTTGATCCCTTATTATCATGTGTATAGAAGTGGTGTTGACATCTATCATGAGCACACAAGTCATTCCAAGCTATTTTGTTTTTTTTGGTTCTTTCTTATGCTTTACTTATGTCGAGAAATAGCTATCCTTTAGCAAAGATGCTGAACTCTGGTAATAAGATACGACACTCATTACTATTGAACTGTGTTGAAGGTTATTTAAAATGGAGAAAAAAGCTTAAGTCATATTGGGAACGAGGTCTAATGCAGGAATAGCATTTTCTTTCAAATGCATCTTTTAAAGTAAGCTAAGCAATGAGTATTATTTGCTTTATATAGTTGCTGCCACAAAGATTAAAAATTTGGTACGATTTCAGAAGATACTTAATGTACTTTTTGCATAATTAGTGATTATGAATTTTCTTATTGAGTTGGTGTGGTGGACTTACTTTTTTTTGATGATTGTTATGGAATTTTTAGGTGGTACGTACACCGTACATAAGATACAATCTGGAGGAACATCTAAAAAAGATAATAGATGGCAAGTTGAATCACGAAGAGATGCAAGTGACAAATCCAGAGAAGAGAAAGAAAAAGATGTGGTTGAAATCCGTATTAATGGTAACCGAGGATATGGTATGACAGTGCATAATTTTACTTCTTTCCTTTTCAAAGTAATTGTATTATCACTGAAGTATATAATACTACAGTGTGCTTGATGGGTGATAGACCACCAGTAACATACATTTTTAAAAAAAAATGAAAGTTTGATCTGTGTCGACTGAGGGAAAATAAGTTGTAACCTAAAAATACAATTTGTACAAGTAGTGAGGGAGAATATCCTGTCTCGGTAGCAGCTCGAATAAAGTTTTATGGTGTAAGCAATGCCATCTGATTTTGAAAGATAGTTAGTAACTTACAAGAATCACCTAGCCTCCTCTTTTGTATTGAATACAGTTCTTAGAAGCTGCTAATCAACTGTCTCTTGAAAGATCAAGGGAAGTTACTTTTGAGAGGAAGAGAAGAATTTTAAAGAACTAGGAAAATTTCAAGACAAGCTCTTTTGTTGCTGGAATACTTAGGTCGTATTTTATTGGCAATGTAATTTCATTGGATTCAATATTGACAATCCTTAGCTCTACATTTTCTAGGGAAATCTATTCAAGTTATGACTTCTTGATATCAGGTAAATATTATGGTGGAGGATGACATACTAAATGCAGGTATTTATCCTTTGTTCCATCCATTATTGTGGATGTATATAAAGATTTCCTAACATTATGAATCAAATTCACTGTGGTTAATATTGGACTGTGATTGATATATTAGAAGTACTAAGGGCATGAGAGAAGGAGGATTCGACGTGATAAAAAAGGATATAATTCAACGTGAGCATTAGAGAAGTCAAAACCTAGTCACCGGACTTGGCGATAGAAAGGTTTGTTCTATTAGAACAAGGGTCGCAACTTTGTTTAGGATAGTAAGGTGGAAAATCTAACATGATTAAAAATTGTTTTCGAGACTATTATAGTTACCTTTTCTGAACAGAATTTATAAGACTTCCAATATTTTCGATGCAAAATTTATCGTAGACCATAGAAAAATAGCTTATTAGAAATGCATCGATGGCAAGTACTATATATATATGTTGAAAAATATATTTAATGGGAGATCCAAATGACGAGTACCAAAGTTGTTAATGCAAATTCAAAGTTTTCTAAAACTTAAAAATTTCATGAAATAAATAAAATATGTTTAATACTTTCGTAGAAATGTTATATGTACTCCATTATTGTAGTTTTTCCCCAAGGTTGGTGTGGTGCAAAAGCAAATTTATGTTGCGCACAATTCTAAAATTATTTGGTGGAATTACCTGGTCATGAGTTTGGCAGACCAAGAAGTATCCAAGTCAAAAATAAAAAAATATTATCAACATAATTGATTTTTCTTCGTACCAATCCATCTAAAGGTGAAGGAAAAGAAAGAACTGCAGTTGCTCAACGTTAAAGGTCTTAATGCCGGCATATTGGAACACGCTCAAAGAAAAACACTTCAATGCTAAAATATTGATTTATGAACATATTATATGATGATTAGTTTCAAAGAGAGAAAAAATATTTCTTTTGTTAATTATATATTTATCGTTTCATTCAAAAGATTGCATTAAATTGTGTTTGAAATTTGTTTTGGGTCAAGTTGTTTATCATCAAATATGACAACTAATTTAATCACGCAAATGCAACATGCAAGACACTAGTCTAATATAGGTTGTAAATAGTAAAAGTATGGGTGGAAAATAGGTGGAACCTTTATAATTTGGCTATTTGTAGATACTAAAATGAATGCGTCTTAACTATTTGGCAAGGATATATGTTTCAAATGTATCGATCATCTACATGTCGTCGTTGTTCTGGAGAAGAATCGTGAACCGATCGATCCAGGTTAAATGGTTTTGATAGAGTTGCCAATAAACATGTCTTATCCTCAAATTTAATATTGTGTACGAAGGATGTATTGTGGATGTCCCATAACGATATTGAAGCACCATTTATAGTCCATCCTATGGATTTACTTTGAATATGTTAAGTATGCCCATGGTTCTAGTATAAATTAGAAAATATGCTACAAGGCCAAAAGAAGTTAGTTTTTGAGTTTTAGAACATTTGTGTCAAGAATGAGAGGCTTCTTTCTTTCAAACCTAATTGTTATCTCTAAAATTGATTATCTAATTCTAGAGTATCAATTAGATGCCTCTCATAATCCTTATAGTTTCCAATTGAATTTGGGTAGAAATTGTAAAGTTATTTGAAAAAGAATCTCCATTATTAGGTTCTTCCTTTATTCCAAGGGCAGGTAACTAAATTGGTTGATTATTTATCCATTTCAAGTTATCAATTTCAATTTATTTTCACTGTAAGCTTCCGCTTCTCATCATTTGGTATCAAGAGCTTTGGTTTGATTCTCATGTGGAAAAGGTGTAATTGGTGAAGATATTTATTTTTTGAGGAACACTACTAATCTCTTTCTCATTTTTGGTTGATTGATATGTTCTTTGATATGCCAAATTGGGTCATGGAACTTATATTGATTTCACCATGGTTGGCAAAAGAGGAGTTAATTGGGGAAGGATTCTATTCAACGACGCAAGTATACGAATATATCATACGAAGTGTTTGATGATATGTATCTAAGAATGGGAGAAATTTGTGAAGAAATATTATTGAAACTTAAAGTCTCCTAACCAAGTAGAAAGGAATCTACCAATGATTGTGATGATGTAAGTGAACCAGATGTATCAATTTTGGTTGGTGGATATGAGGATGAACAAATTGCCACAAGAAGTTTGATGAAAATGTCTCCACCAAAATTTGACAGTTATTTGAGTCATGGGGAAAGTAAATAGTGGTAATCTTCCAATCTATCAAGATGGCATGAATGTGATCACATCTTTAATTATTTCTACTACTATGGAGCAAGTTCTATCATGTAAGAACCAAGAGAAAAGAAGAATACAACCTTTGTGTTCAATTTTGACGGGGTAATTAATGGTTGAAGTAAAAGATTTTGGTGTACCAAGGTATGATATTGAATTGGGAAAATGCTATGTTAAGCATCTCAGAAAAATTTCAAATTGTGAACCGACTACCAAGCAAGCTTTTCACTCAAGCTACAAACAAAACGGGAGGCAATATATATGAATCCAATGGGCTTTCTATCAAGATAAGTTTCATGGTTGTTCTGTAAGGTTGAGAGAAATGCTTTGGTGTTTCTTTACTACTTGGGATGCTTTAACGTATGACTGAAAGATGCTAAGCATTTGGTGAGTAATCATAATGGAAGGTAGAGGTAGAATTGTATTCAAACAAGGAAGAAGTTCACACTAAATGGAGAATATGTTGAGAATTCGTGACTAATTTTTCAAACAAGGGAGTGATGATGTATTTGACAAACTAAGAAAATACTGTAAATATTACTTGGGGATGCTCTCCACGATGACCACAAATGTTGCTCTGGTGAGTAACCACAATGGAAGGTGTCGATAGTAATTGTCTTCTAAACAAGGAAGAAGTTCACAAAAATGGAGAATACGCTTGAAGAATTCGAGGAGACGAATTTGCTTAAAGAAGGGATGATATTGGGATGTCCCATATCGATATCAAGCACCATTTATAGTCCTCCTAGAATCATTTTGAATATGTATATGCCCATGGTTCTAGATAAAATTAGAACACATAAGTGCCAAAAGAAGTTAGTTTTGAGTTTTAGAACATTTGTGTGAAGAATGAGAGGTTCTTCTTTCAAACCTAATTGTTATCCCTAGGGGAATTAGACTATCTAATTTTAGATATCAACTAGATGCCTCTCATAATCTTATAGTTTCCACCTAATTGGGCAGAAATTGTGTTATTTGAGAAGTTAATCTCATTGGCTAAAGTTCTTTCCTTTATTCAAAGGGCAGAAGAAACTAAAATCTGGTTGATTATTTATCCATTTCTGGGTTATCAATTTCAATTTATTTTCATTGTAAGTTTCCGCTTCATCAAAAGGTCTGGCATACCTTCCCGGGACAAACATAGTTATCAATGTTAGAGCAAATCCTATGAGCAAAGAGAATGCTACTCGCTTACTACCAAAAAAATATCATCAAAGGTCATTCACCAAACTTGTAACAAAAACTAAAACACATAAAATTACTTTTTTAAAATCAATTAGATTAATTCTAAAATCTGTTAGCACTTAGAATTTAATTTTTCTCTTTTTGACATAAATTGTTGGGTCTCCAATTTACATAGATTTGTGTTTGTTTCATTCTTTCCTAAAATTTATAATAATAATATTTGTTTCTGATCCATTTTCTTGTCTCTCTTACCTATTATCAAGTGAACTACTTCCTGGCGCCACGAACATTGCCACGGCCGGTAGAGAATGACAAAACGGCAACCGCTGACATAAAAGGGGAATAAAGAGAGATGTGAGAAAACTAAATCGATTACAATTACTTCACGCGTAGCTCTCGATAATCCGCAATGAAGAGTGTGGGAGAAACACGATGGCAAACCATGACAAAAAAAGGAAGTGAAGAGAGAGATGTGAGAACCCAATGATTACAAGTAATCGTAGCCTGTGGTGTTTGGTCACAATTCTTTTATAGGTTTCATTCTTCTTCATCAGCTTCCCACCTAATCTTAAATCTGAATCACAACATCTTCTTGTGGGAACAACCGCCTAAAAATTGTTTTAATTTTGAAAATAATAAAAGTAATTTAAAACTAAATCAAATTAAAACAAAATAAAGAAATTAAATCTGGGTGATTAAATAATTTACTTATCTTAGGACACCTTTTCTCACCTATTACCACTACTTCTTTCCTCCACAACATTATCGTCACCACTCCACCACCTCACCAATATTACCCACACCAAAATCCCCACCTTGATCCACCACCATCACAAACTACCATTAGTGCTTAATTTACCTATCTTAGACCCCTTTTCACCCCACTACCAATTACTTCTTCCACCACCACACATCGTCACCACTCTACCGCTCACCAATACCCACCATCATTATCCCCACCACTACCTAAACCATCACAACCACCATTAATGCTACTAATACGGTTAATATCAAATAGATTTATGTATCAACAAAATATATTCACTTGATCAATTGAAAGAAACATTTATTATTAAACATTAATCAATATTTATTATTAAATTTTAATTAAACGTGATTATTTATATGATAAATTTATGTTCATAACATAAATTTGATCGCTTCTTATCTAGCCTAACTTGTCCAAACTTTGTTTTTGTATTTCGAAATGTAATCACCATTTTAATACTAAAATCGTGATTTATTCGATCGGGTACTATAAATAGCTGGGATCCCATTTGGGTGATCCATCAGTCATGACCATATTGTCTTATATGATTTAGTATCCTCTCAAAATATTTGTGTTTTGTTCTTACGAGTTGTGCTAAAAACAAATGGAACTACATCTATCACAATAAAATGTTTCCCATTTTGTAAAGACACAAAACTATTATTGTCCATTCACTATAAATATCCACCACCGCACGAAAACCAGCCACACCCACTATTTTTTTCACCACCAAAGAATGTTACCACCGCACCACCACAAATACCTGCCATGCTTCCACCGCCTAATCGCTTTTCACTACCACCATTAAAATTATTAATTAATTTAACCTGTGGTCACCTAGACAAAACAAAGTCATCAGATGATGATGCCAACTAAGTTCGAATCACAACACCAAATTTTTTGCCGATCAATATATATATAATTTTTAATAAACTTATATATTAATAAAAATATGTATTTATTAGATTCATTAAATGAACATTTATCATGAAAATTAATTAATCATTCATCATGAGCAATTAACAGACATTAATTAATAAAGTATTTATAATGGTTAGTTGAAAAACCACTACACGAGATTATCCCTCCTAGACAAATCTCACCGCTTCTTTATCTAAACTTAGCCAAGTTTTTGTTTTGTATTCCAGATCTCTCTCTTTTTTCTCGCTTAATTATAAAAATAAAAAAACTTAGAACTTAAGTTATTAGATTTTGAAATATAAGTCAAAAAATAATAAAATTTTATTATTCGTCATGGCATTGAATGTGTTACATTCTAACTCTTTGCCCAATATTATGAATGTGTGAATTACTTTGATAGCAAATTACTTGGCTTTTTTCGTGGATTGTGAACTCTCTACGGTTGAGCGAGACTCATTCATGGAAGCTTCACTATGGTTATGATCGTGAATGATGATAAAGATATTTCCAACATCGAGGCCAAGATGGTGATGGTATGTCATATATCTTAAATTATATAGTAGTTCACCAGTTCTTAGTTTCGTTTTTAGTATAGTCAAGACTCAAGATTTTGGTGAATGTTTTGTACTAAATAAAACAAGAAATTTTTAGGGGATAGTTTTGTGTATTATGCTTACAAGATGCTAGTGTAGACCTAAAAAATATCACGAGAATCCAGCGTAATTTAGGATTTGATCTAGCTCGACCATGTCGAAGTCCAAGAATAATTGAGCTAGCTCGACTACGACGACTCACTTACAAGCTGCGTCTGTTATAGAAAAACATCACGGTGGGCTCAACACTCTGGATGTAGGGATTCATACGGTGTAAGCAATTATTTGTTTTGTTTTATTGGCATGATAAGTATAATTGTTGTGGCATGATAAGTAGTGTAGTAAATGACTTGCATCTTTTAATCATGTTTGAATGACCAAAGATATATGTACAATGATCGACATATTTGGTATCATGGTAATGAATGAATATAAAATGTGTGGCCAAGACTTGGATTTAGATTTTTAAGTGCTAGTCGGTGTCAAATGATGGACATGACCCATCCAGAGTTGTGTGTAAATTTGAAGACAATGTTTGATGATGATCTCGGTTTACGAGTTGGACTAGTCATTTTACATAGAACTCAAATGCATGTTTAGCATTAGGATAAGAGGAGAATCTGTAAGGTCATAAGAGCCACTTTTAAATTAGTATTTTGAACTTGATAATTAGATAAATTGTGGTCTCGGTCTAGTGTTGTTTTAGATTAGTAAATAATGGTGGAATCTTCTTCATTTGTAGCCTATTAGTCTTTGACTCAATCTTTATAAGCATCTTGGATATCCGATTAGAAGAATTTGTGATGCTTTGTTCGCGAGTTAATTGAATGATGCTTGAACAAAGCGACAAAGCAAAAACCATTAGGTCCCTTAGCGGTACAAGATTTGTAAGTTATAATGTAGTATCTCCTTATAGAGATTTAAGTTAGAAGAACTTAGGAATTTGAACTTTATACAAAGGCTGAACTTAGGAACCAAGTATGTTTATGTGTATGTCCATTAAATGAATGACATAGTTTGTATCAAATACTCATACTTGTTAACTTTAATTGAAGAATTCTTTTTCATAATGGTAAATGTGGAATTGAAAGTGTAAAAGTTTGTATATCGTGGAATCTTGAATATGGGGAAGCTGGGTAAGCTAGGTGGGGTAAATGTGGGGGAATGGATTTTGACCAGGTCAATGAAGACCTGAACTTTTTTTTCTGTTGCAAAAGCTTAGCAACGCGATCTTATTCTAAATTGCAGAACCAATAAATTAGAACCAGAACCATAGTTCCGGGTTGGGGTATTCCCTGTAATTAGAAACAGCTTAGCAACGGCAGACCTTGGTTGCGAATAAACAAAGTCGCAACGGGACGGTAGGTTGCTAATCTCCGTTCTTGACCAAGAATCGCAACGGAGCTTATGCCGTTGCGAAAAACTGCAGCACCGTGTTTTGAAACGTCAACCTGCCGTTGCGACCCCAGTCAGCAACGTCCAGGCTCCGTTGCTAATTCCTAAAAATGGTGTAGTGGAGAAACAATGAACATTGCGAAGACATCGCCACTTGAAGAATGGCAAAAGCATACTATCTCTTTTACCGCAGAAGAAGTACCTGAGGGTGGAGAAGTGGATGACAACCCATTGGTGGTAAGATTGGAGATCAACCCAAAACCTAGCGAGGATGAAGATGATGAAGTTTGAGAATTCTTGGGCAATCAACGGAATTTTTTGATTGATACGGGAGTTAGTGAACATTCTCTTTTATCATACTTATAAAACTATGGGAGGGAAAGATGAAGATCTAATACCTTCAATGTACAAAATCTATGGTTTTAATGGTACTGCAGATAATCCAAAAGGAGAATTTCATATGCGAATTCCACTGAAAAGATTATCATCTGAAATTTTATTCTGTGTAGTTGATGTGGAATCACCATACAACGCGCTGATCGGACGACCATGGTTACATGAGATCTTAGGTGTGGCATCGACGTTCCATCAATGTATCAAATTTCCTCATCCCATCGGGTGTTGGCATCATAAAGGGAGATTGGGTTGAAGGAAAGAAGTGTTATGAAGTTGATATAGAATCCTGTGAAGAAAGAGCTGCGAAGAAAAAGAATTGGAAACACAACATCAAAGAAAAACAAAGAGGTGAAAGATTAATGGTAGATATAATAGAGCAAAGAGAGGAAGAAATCTTTGAAACCAAAAAATGATGAAGATAGGAAGTGGCGAAGGCTTCGCAACAGACAAGAAAATGATAGGAAAATTCAAAAATGCAGAGGCAGAAAGTAGCAGAAGTAAGAGACTTAAAGAATAAATGTAGTTGTTGATTGTTAGAGAAAAAATAGGGAGGAAAATGAGAAATGTAAGTTGGGTAAAAAAAAAAATTCTTTCTTATGAATAAAGAATAAATGAATAGAATATATTATGAAATATAAAGATATGATTAGAGAAATTACAAAAGAAACATGCAAAAGGGGAGGAAGAAATCAAAATGAGCAAATGTAAGTTGCGTCAAAAAAGAAGCATGGCTCGGGGAAAAGATGGAACTGAGTCATGGAGAATTTTAAAGCCCATCCAGGGGAGATACTTTGGATTTTCAATCTAAGCTTAAGACTTAGATTGACGACCGAGGGTCTCTTCTAAGGAGTCGACATTTGACCAAGGCGCCGAGGTACACGGTTGAGCCAAGAGTGTCCTGGGGCATTTGAAGTGTCTCGGCCATTCTTGGCAAGTCTCGGCATATGCCGCACTCGGCTAGGAAGAAAACTCCACTTAGGGTGCGAGTCTCATAACCATAAGCCCTATAGGCAAAAGGGATAAGAGGTCGCGAAAACAACAGTTGTTGTTAAGACCAGGATGGGGGAGATATCCTTGTATGGCAGAAGTACGCCTCCTTGAAGGGGCAACCGGGAGATGATAAGGCGGCACCCTCCATTAGGGAGCCGATAAGTGTCTTAAGACGCAAATGTCATGGGGCTTTATTTTCGCAAGAAAATTTAGGCTTGTCATATTTGTGCGACAACTCGAAGAGGCAATAATACAAAAATAAAGATAAGACGAGATCAATGGGTCAAGACATGAAAATGTAAGGACGTCCCGCGATTTAAATCGCAAGAAGGCAATGTCATGGGGCTTTATTTTCGCAAGGATTTTAGGACTGTCATATTGTCGCAACAAAACTATCTGCGAGAGGCAACAATACTAAAGAAATGATAAGGCAAGGTCAAGGGGTCATTACATGAAAGTGTAAAGACGTCCTGCGATTTTGTCGCAATGACAAGGGGTGGCACGGTAAGACCTTTAACTAGGAAGGCAAAATAAGACCACATAAGAGAAAAAGAAAAAAGGAAATCTTGGAAGAAACCAAGATTTCCTTACTTGCGAAAATTCAACAACAACAGTTGTGAGATTGAGGCATGAACATAACTTGCTTAATCTCTCATTTGAACGCAAATAACAAAGGCAAGTATGGGAATGTATAGAATAAAAACATGTTATTTGTCTTCATATGATAGATTTACGAGCTCATAAAATGAAAGGTTGATAATATATTGACTAACTGTATTGCAAAAAAGAATTGTTCTTTTAACATGTGCAGAAAGGAACAACAAAGGTAGAGCTAATATTTGAAGATCCAAGAATTTTGCAGAAAAATATTACAAAAATAGAAGATTAAAAGAAGGAATGTACAGATATTACAAAAAGAGAAAGAAGAAAAAAGAATTATTTCTTGTTCGATTCTTCCTCTTCATTTTCTTCGTCTTCATCAGATTATTCTATCTCTTCATCTTCATCTGCTTCCTCTTCTTCGCTAGCATCATCATCGGAGATATCCAAAGAAGGCACATTCTCGGGGATTTCATCAAGGAGACAAGGGTATGAATAATGAGGAATGTTGTTGTCATCTGATTGTCTTAATAGTCGATTGCGGAAAGAGAACATCATCATTTTGAAATTCGCCACACAAGTAATTTGTAGTTGCTTCTTCAATTTGGAATATTTGTCATTTCGAAGAGAGAAATCCTTTGCGAGCTGTTCTTTCTAGATTCAAGTTCTTCAATTCTTTTGCGAAATATCTGCTCAGCCTCTGCGAACATATGCCAATGAATTAGTAACTTAATGGCAGTTTCATAAAAAATAAATAGTAAAATAAAGAAGAATAATTAACAACCTTCTTTATCAGAAATCATATCCCTAATCAAGGCCGTATGCTCAGCTTGAAGGATAACGTTAACACCTAAATTATTTAAGCGTCATCTAGAACCTTCGCAGCCCAAGCGAATTCATCGTCATTGTTTATGAGAAGAAGGGAGCGAATTTGATTCTCTCTTTCGCTAAGTATAGCATTTTGGCGGATGGATTCATCCCGTTCAACTTGAACTTCAAGAAGAGTTTTTGGAATTTCGCTAATACTTGGGCACCTTGACTAGCGATGCAATCTTTGTCATCTATAAGATCACTAATCTTCTTCCTTAAAGTATTAATTTTCTCTTTGGAACTAAGATATAGACGTTTAAGTTGGTTGGCTAAACCCAAACTAGATCTATGATCAATTTCTAAGAGGCGAAATCTGGATTGAAGTTCATTAGAGGAAGAGATTTAATCTTGTTATTTGAAAAACTATCTAAAGAATCGTTGAGGTGATCAAGAAGAGCATCATTATCCATAGGTTCAGGAAATGAGTGAAGAAGAATGGCTTCATCAAAAAGGTTATAAACGTCTGCGAAAATGATAAGTCAGATAAGGAAAGATAATGAGAGAACAAAATAAAGGAAAATGGAAGAGTCTCATACCATAAAGTTATTGATTGGCGCTTTGAAGACTAGATATCTTATTTTTCTGAGTGGAAGAATCAACTTCCAGTTGTTTGGTCTTCTCGCAAAGAATAGCAGTTTCACTTTCAAATTCTTCATTTCTCTTGCGAAGAGCAATGACTTGATTTCCAATTCTTCATTCTTCTTGCGAAGTTGAAGATTCTTCTTTTCAAGAATCTTGCGCCTTTTCTCAAGATCTGAGGCAACAGTAAAGGAAGCTATCCCATACTATAAAGGAAAGTAAAGAAATTATCAAGATATGATTTAAAATCGAAATTATGAAGAAATAAGGGAATAAAGACGTACCAAGACACCAAGTGCATTTAGGAAGATGGGAGTCACTGATCTGGAGACCCCATGAAGAGAATCATCACCCTCTAGTAAAGGAGCATCACGAGATACTTATGAGAGCTTCGCACGTATTAGAAAGACGATCATCTCCAATTCCTTGCATGGAGTCGGAGAAGATGTTAGACAGGTTGCGCCATAGAAGATTCGGTTGGAGGATTCTCCTTTGCGAGAGAGATATCAACATCATCATTATCTTAATCGTAGCTTTATTTGGATTGAGGACTTGAAGGAGAAGAGGAATGGATCTTTCGTTTCTTAGAAGGTGGGACGGTGAGATTTCTCCTGAGAAGAGAACCTTTACCTTTACCTTTGGTCTTCTTAGGATTTTCTTCTTCTCCAATGATCTCAAAGACCAACCTTCGCACACGAATGAAGATAAGAAAACGAGAGGCAACAATATTGTTAAAAATAATAAAGAAAAGTATTTCTTACTTCATCCATGATGAACGGAGTCTTTGCTAGGGTACTCTCCTTAGCATTTCTTTTATAACTCCTCCTCAACTTGATAATCTGAAAATTTCGCAAGGTTAGTAGGTATAAAAAGGAGAGAAGATTTCAAATTGAGCGAAATTTAGTAAGCATACCTCTTTTGCTTTCTCAGGACAATTAAATACCCAAGGATGATAATTGGCGAGATTCGCAGGGAGCACATTTGAACCTGAAATATAAGGTCCATTCAAAAGTAGTGGAAAGACGCACCATTTGTCGTCTTTGGAATGACGAGGAACATTGTTCTTGCTAGAATTCCAATTGATATCCTGCATAAGTATTTTGTCGATGGGAATATTTTCTCTTCTCTTCAAACGTGCACCCCAGCGAGTTCTATCGTTCTTCATATTTATTATTTCATAGTTTTCAAAGAAACTCTCTACTAAATACTTTTCAGCGAATATCTCTAAGTCCGCAAATTTAGGATCTCTGACTTCATTGGGGTAAAGAGATCCTTGCCAAAGACCACGGTTGGCGAAATCAAGCATTAAGCGGATACAATCTCCGCTTAATTGATAGATGGCTCGCGAGAATTTCGCATGAGCAAGAATTTCATAAAACAAGGGAAGATCAGGGGTGTAGAGAGGAATGGGAAGACCAACGAGAATCTGACCTAGCAAAATTATGATTTTTGATCATCACAATGATGATCGAAGAAATGATTTAGCGAGAGAGAATGGATTTAGATTCTTGATTGGGAATAGTGGATAATGTGAAGCCTCTCTCTAGCAAATCTTTTTGAACTTCTTCCAAAAGATGTTCATATCTACGAACAACTGGAGGCATCTTTCAGAGTATGGGAATGAAGAAAAGATGAAAGATCAAAAGAAGTAAAAAGAATAAGATTTACAGTAGAAGGAGCGGAAATTACGGAGAGATGGAGAAGAGAAATTGCAGAGAAAACAAGAAAGAGAGTAAAAAAGAAGAAGAGAGGAGTAAGAAAAATATATATAGAGAGAAGGATTCTCGAAAAGGCAAACACATTTAATGCGAAGAGTAGACATGAACGGTTGAGAAAGGACGGTTGAAAAAGACGTGTCAAGAAATGAATGGAAGAAGGGATACATGTAATAAATTTTGTGTAAAAGTACGGAGTCATGTCAAAACAGATAAGAATGAAAGAATGAATAGTTGCGGCATTTTGAATAGATTAGTTCTCATGACATTCTCTCCTTCGCAGAGAAGACATGAGAAGAGGCAAGATGTAGGATCAGAATATCGCAACACCAACGCCCTTGCGAAGTCCATAAACGACACATTGCGAAGACATCGCAGACGAGTAATATAAATGACGCAACGGATGATGATAGCCAGAACACGAGAAATACGTGAAGACCTAGCGAGATTTAGGAGTGTTGCGAGGTTTTACATTTGTACACTTGCGAGAATGTCGCAAGTCAGATCCGAAAATAAGGGATAACTTAGCAGGCATCCATTATGTAATGTCCTATATAAAGAGCCGAATGGGCTTATGAAAAGGGGGATCTTTTTAGAGAGTGGAGAGAAATTTTAGAGGAGAGAGAAAGTCTAGAGTAGCAATAACATTCTTGATTTCACTTCTTTCTTGTAAAATTTCTAACTCAATTAATAAAGAGATTGGTTATTGATCTTAAATATGTGTTAGATATTATGAATTCTTGTGAGGTGTGTATTGTAGGATTTCCTGCAATTACATCAATACTTCTTACAAGATTATCTCTAAGATTCTAGTTTCCAGAATGAAGCCATTAATGGACAAGATTGTTTCTACTTATCAAGATGCCTATGTCTCTAGAAGATTAATCAATGACAACACTATAATTGCTCATGAATTAATTCATTCTATGAAAAAGAAAGAAGGTGAAAGTGGTTGGTTAGCTCTTAAGGTTGATATGTCTAAAGCATTTGATAGGTTGGAATGGTGTTTCATTATCAAAGTACTAAGAAGTTTTGGTTTCTGTGAAGAATGGACTAATCTAATACAACAATGTATAAGCACTACTTCATTATCAGTTCTTCTCAATGGTTCTCCATGTACAGAGCTCAAACCTTCAAGAGGAATTAGACAAGGAGATCCTCTTTCTCCATATCTATTTATCTTGGAAATATAATGGTTCTCTAGAACTTTATCTGAAGCTCACTTATCTAAGAAAATTCCAGGAATCAAAGCAGCAAGAGGTGTTCCTCCTATTAATCATTTGCTCTTTGCAGATGACTGTCTTATCTTTACTCATGCTAATTTAACCAGTGTGAACAATCTTCCAAATATTCTTGAAGATTTTATCTCACAATCTGGTCAGGTCATTAACTTTGACAAATCATCCATCTTGTTTAGCAATAATTTGGATCCTTCAGTGTGTGACACTCTTAGTCATATACTTGGAGTGAAGAATATGGACAACAAGGAAAAGTACCTGGGTTCTCCACTACTTATTGGTAAGTCTAAGGTTAAATCTTTTGAAGACATCAATTCAGCTTTTGAAAGGAGATTAGCTACTTGGCAAAATGAAAGCATGTGTCAAGCTGGAAGAGGTACAATGGTGAAAGTTGTGCTTAATGCAGTTCCTCTATATCAAATGAGCACATTTAAAATGCCTAAGAAATTAATCAAACAGCTTGACACTCTTCAAAGAAATTTTTTCTGGGGTTACAAGACCAATAAAGGTAATAATCCAATTTCTTGGAATAGTTTATGCATTCCAAAGGAATTAGGAGGATTGGCACTTAGAGACTTGGAGATGTTAAACCATGCACTTCTTACGAAAATGGCTTGGAGAATTCATACACAGTCAGATCTTCTATGTGTTAAGGTCTTAAAGGCAAAGTATTATAAAAATGAAGATTTTATTCATATTGATAAGGATAAAGGGAATTCTTCATGGATATGGAAGGGGATTGAATTGGGTCTTACTTATCTCAAAAAAAAATGTTTGCATGGAGGTTAAAAATGTCAGCAAGACTAGAATCTGGGAGGACTCTTGGATCATTAATTTGGATTCCAAACCAGTACCCTCACATCCAAATCATCTGGAGTATACTTATGTGTCTGAGTTGATCATCCCTAATACTTCTACCTGGAATGTTAATTTACTTCTTGTTCATTTTTATGAAGAAGTGGTTGGAAAAATAACAAGGATGCAGATTAATAAAGATGAGGAAGATATTACAAGATGGAGACCAACAAGAGATGGGCAGTTCACAGTCCAAAGTGCTTATAACAAATTGGTGGAAAGTAATTTTCATTACCATGAAACTATTAATAATGTCCCTAAGGAAGTTTGGAAATCTTTATGGGCCATTAAACTTCCTCACAGAGTCAAACTTTTCATTTGGAAATGCCTGAGGGAAATAGTTCAGACTAAAGATAGAACAACCAGGTTTAATTCTTCCATGGATACTGACTGCACCATATGTAAACACTCATATGAATCTTTATTTCATCTCCTCCTTCAATGCATACACGCAAGAACAGTCTGGAGACATCTTAATATCAATATTGATCAAGTGGCAAATAATTGTGCAAGCATCAAAGACTGGGTAATATCATGGTTTAATTCTTCTCACTCTAATGGGGTAGAGGCTCAAGATAATTGGAAGAAGACTCTGATGGTTGGTTGTTGGATTATATGGAAGGAAAGATGCGCACATGTTTTCCAGGATAAAGTTCTCAACCCCCTGTCCACTGTGTCTAGAATCAGATTGCACCTGCAAAATTTCACTCTTCCTGATATAAATACTTCACATGTGCAGGAACAACCTGTTGTTTTAGAACAACTTCCTAAAAATTTATTTACTCTCTTTGTTGATGCATCTTTTGATCATACTAACAATTCTTCTGGCACTGGAATGGTGCTATTTTCGAATGCAGGGATCTGTAAAGGAGTTAAGGGATCATATGCAGATGGAATGATTGATGAAGAAGCGAGTGAATGCACGGCTATTTTAGAAGCTCTCAGATGGGTCAAAGCGCAAGGAATTACTGAAGTACACCTGGTAGCAGATGTTGAAGTAGTAGTGCAGTCAATTATATCTGACAATCTCCAAGTTCGATGGGAGAATAATAATCTTATTTCTAGTATTAAAACTCTAGTTTCTACTTTTCAAGTTTGCAGAATTTCTCATGTTAGGAGAGTAAATAACTCTATTGCATATAAAATTTCCAAAAAAAATCAGGAAAGACAATTTAGTTTTAAAAGAGTACATGGATTATTCACCATGGATTTCTTCATTATTCGGTGACTTGCGACAATCATAATCAATAAAAGCTCTCTTTTTTTTTAAATTAGCATAGCCTCAAAAATCATAATCCATAAAAGTTCTCTTTAAAAAAAAAAAAAAAAAAAAAAAAAAAAAAAAAAAAAAAAAAGAATACTAGTAACGAGTTATTAACCTTTTTTTGAGCCAGATCCTCACCCCTTAAATCATGGACCATGTCAAGATGGTACAAAAAATGGACTCTCAGTTTAATAATTCAATAATGTACAGGAAAAATAGTGGCATGGGGAATGAATGTAATTTGATGATACACTCGTGGGGGTATTGATGATCCACTAAATGTCGATGTCCCCTTAACCACCATCATTTCAAAAGATTGGGGGCCCAACTTAAGACCATCACTATCTCCGTTACTAGGAGGTATGTCATCCATACCCACGCCACACCACACCACACCACACACATCCCAAATCCCTATATCATCGAAGGATTTTTCATTAACATTCTTATCCATCTGCAAGTTAAACAGCATCACTGTAATACTTATCGTTCCATTTATCATCATGATTTATAAAGGGGATATCACTATTAGTGGAGTGATACCAATTCAGCGATCCGATGATCAAGATCCGTTAATATTTATTTGTCCTATATGAATTGGTATCACCCCTAAATAATACTGGTATCCCCTTTATAAATCGTGTGATTTATTAGTCTATTTTTTGTGGATTTTGTTAACAATGATTCTAACAAAGTTTGAAAGCTTGGGGTTTAATGTTTAGGAGGAATCACCAATCTGGATTAAAGATTGTCCCAACATTCTCCAGAAACAAGTTCTCTCAGTCTGTGTAGCGGCGACCACTTAAGAACACCGTATAGGGGGAGCACCATATCTGTCGCCTATCGGCCCTCTGCCACACAAAAATTAAATCTGTATTCAATAATATTGTGCTGCCCAAAACTTAAGGTTGTCACCATAAATTTGGCTCTTTGGACTCACAAAGGATCCCCTACTGTTGCTGTTTTTACATGCCCTATCAAGATCATTTAAGATTTTGCTGCCCAGAAAGTCTTTAATATCATCATGCTTTTGTCTCAACACATCTTTGTACATTCCGTATAAAGAAATCTAAGCAACACAGGTTTGGCAGTTCATTGGCATCATCTTGTTTGTTTACTGAAGATACCATGCTGAAAACTTGACTGAAACCGACTAGTAAATTAGGTGAAACGATTGCCGGTGTCATTGTATTACAGTGATAAAATCGTGGAGTGATGATATCGATGTACGAGTTGAAACTCAAAAGACCAAATCCTTTATGGATCAATTTTTTTTAGCTGAAACGTCTTGGTTGACCGGAATTTTGACTTGTTTGACCGGACCAGTCAATTCCCAAAGTTGCCTTCCATACTTACCATTAAAATCCTAACCATGGAGAACTTGTGGATTACGAATTATGTGGAAAGTGGCTTTGCTCATTCCATCTGGAAAAAAATAAAGAATCCCATGAAACCTTTAAGACATTACTCTGGAGATCTCTGGAACAGAATCTGTAAGTTTCCTAATCTCTTTAGGACATTACACTTTGAACATTTTTACGGCAATATATCCGGCAGGATCTTGATTAGTTTCTTACCGAATCAAATTCCATCCGAATATCATTTGTCAATACGTCATTGTGTCGGCTTCACAGTAAAGATCAAGGAAATGGGAATAAGAATTTTGTTTCTTTTCTTGCCAAAGATAACCATCACATAAGCCATTTTAAGTTTTTTTTTTCTTCTTTTTCATCTGATTGAGAAAGAAAGGCGATAACACACATAGGGTCTAAGGGCCCCATAAAAAATGTCATCTTATTAAGAATTGGATTCAAGTTTTATAGAGGCCATGTGATGAACCATCCCCTTTGGGGTTAGGGAATTTGTGAGTAGTAATGGAGAATTATTCAAAAGTTTCAAGATCAACATCAATGGCTCCATAGAATTTATTTTTGTTTGTTTTCTTTATCAGTGTTTTTTGTTTGTTTCATCTTTACTGGTTTGTCAATGGTCCTAAAAAATGTCATCTTATTAAGAATTGGTTCAAGGTTAGAGGCGCAATAATTTGGGGTTAAAAATTAATTGGTCATTTTCAAAAGTTTCAAGATACATCAATGGTAAAGTCTTTGAAGTGTTTTTGAATTATTTTTCCTCAACAACATTTACCCATGATTTATAAAGGGGAAAGTCTTTGAAACGAATTATTTTTCCTCAACAACATTTACCCATGATTTATAAAGGGGGATACCAGTCCTACTAAGTGCCGATACCGTTTTATATAGGACAAAAGAATCCCATCGATCTTGACCGTTGGATCGATGAAATGGTATCAACAGTTAGTAAGATTGATATCCCCTTTATAAATCGTGCATTTACCAACATGCTGACAAAGAATGAAAAGGAACATGGAAGTATACTGACTCTCTTAATTTTGTTCTAGTTCTATCATAAACAAATGCACTACTTGTTGATTAAAAAATCCAAAAAGCAGTGCAGTTTTTAAAATAATAAGGCGTAAATTCCAGATTTTTGTGATCTGTTTCGAGCTTTAGAAATGTTTGGTCGTATTATCAGTTTTTTGTATATGCAGACATTGCTCTCATTTTCTCTAGCAACAAACATAAAACTAAAAAAGAGAAAGAAAAAATAGTCTTGCTTTATCCATTTTCCGGACCCTCAAGTTTTTTCCGAAGATGATCGCAAGCAAAAAATAGGCGACTACCTACCATTGTGTTGTCAATTATACATAACCAATTACAGTATAATAGAGAAGAAGCTGATAAATATTCCTTCCCATAAAAACCAGAACAAACTTTTACGCTTGGGTGGCACTTCATGCCAATTCGAAGACTTCTCTCGACTCTTATCTGTTTTGGAGAAAAACTAATTTGGTAGAAATGACAAGAGTGTGAACAAAAATGTACATTTCCTTCGCCTAACAATAGTTACCGTACCGAGAGAAATTCTCAAAATTATTCCCTAGATTAATCTAGTTGTCGGCTGTGAAACTCACTCACTCCGCACATAATTTCAGAGTCAAATTAACATCACGTCTCCAGGATAAATCTACGAGAACATATCCAGATTTATTTTCTTCGTGTGTGATCTTTGTCACAGTAAATACAAAATATGTGGTACTGTAATCCCTTGAATAGGACTGCTCCAAGCAAGTAGGTCATACTCTCCCTTTCCAAATTCAAACCTAACCCCTTGAATTTAAATGTTTTCATCCATGTTGTGAGAGTACACACACCAGGAGGTCCAGGACAATAATTCTCTAAAACACAGGCCTAGCTATGTTCATTACTATACACAGTGAATTTTGGTCTGATGATCATGACATGAATGTCATCATCATCATCTTCCCTGAGTCCCTTTCCCTCTAGAACTGTCTTGCTGGTTTATTTTCTTCTCCCTCAAAACATGGTCAGGAAGACATGGAATGTCATCATCTTTGAATAGCTGATTTCTTTTCTCCCTTGAGACATAAATATATGTAGTGACAGTACATAACAACTTGATTGAAAAACCAGATTCTTTTGCAAAATAAAATAATCAAAAGAAAAAAAATCAAAATTTTAAGAGCTAAATTATCAACCCACTTGTGCCAATCAATCAAAGGGTCTTTAATTCAGTTTTTTTGCAAAAAAGAATATTTGGAGGCGCCTTCATTTCACATGCCCAACCACCACAAGACATAAAGATGCAATGTAGGCACCTTCATTTTTTATTCAGCGGGATAGGGGACAATGCACAGCAATGCCACTGCTCTAAAAAAATTAAATATTCCTGCGGTGTGGAATGAATTGGAGTTGGACAAACCCTTTTTGCAAGAACAAGATATAATGGTATGCCAGACTCCAGGGACAGGGATGAAATTTTTAAAAGAAGAAAAGAAAAGAAAGAAGTTGTCCATATTCATATGCACATGAAGATTCAGATCTGCATCAATGGTTGTTTTTATTTAATGAATTTCTCATTTGTTCTGGTGTTGTCTGCTTGAAGAAAGAGCTTATGAGACAGACATTACAGCAAAGAAGGACTGAATCATTCATCATCATCAGCATCAACACAAAAGCAGAAAAGAATTAGTATTAATAATGGTTTTTAAAAAGCTTAAACCATTTTTCTAATTCTTTCTTTTAAGACCAAAATTCTTGATTTGCACAACTGCTTTTGTTTTTTTTTCACAGTCTGTCTCATTGTCTAGCAGCTAAACACAAAAATATTCTATCCACAGATCAGAGAGGGGGTGAATTTTGCAAATAAAAACCATTTACATAGGTAAAACCAAAACATAGAGAAGGACAAATGAAGACACAAAATCTAAGTAGCCTGGATTTTGTCTCTTAGGAAATCTTTTTAGATCATCAACCTCTCCTACTAATTAACATGTTTTATCCAGATAATGAAACAAGACAGGGGCACAGCAAACCTTGAGGAGATATATTCTAACTTAAAAATTATATATACTTATATGTGGTTTAAGCAAACACAGTTCCCCAACTCGAAAAGCCGATTTTTCGTTAATTAGAGTTTACGTCGCTTACTGACTGAATCATCGCCCTTGATTAATGGCTTTAATCCAAATCTCACACTTATGCAGTCGACAACAACAACAACAACTCTAGTTTTTGTTCTTGCATTTCTCCATAGCCCTCGGAGCCGCTGAAAGCAAACACATGGGTGGGTTTTAGTTTTTTGGTAGACATCATTCGAGTACAACCGAATACATAAAAATGAACAGTAAAAACAAGTCGGGATGGATTTGTCATACAGTGATTAAGCCAAAAGGGGTACTTTTTTTAGGTTGGTTTGATTGGTTGACGAAAAGATTTCTTCAAATGAATTAAGAAATAGTGGTCCTAACTATGGATCTAGAAAGGAAATGCAGTAATGGCAGTACCCTTTATGTGTTGGCATTTGGGAGTAATTGGTGGTGGTTGGTTTAGTTTGGATGTTGCTATAGAATATAATGAACAAAGGCTATTAACATCGGCACATGGCTCATATATTAAAAAAAAGATTACGGTATATATACCTAAGCCAATTGCTTCCGAGCCTTTCATGATCCTCAATCTTTTGCAAGAGTCGGTAAACATACTGCAATAAGAAACAAAACTCGAATCAATAAAAGGAATATATACATATATCTTTACAGCAAAGACGAAATCTTATAGTATAAGTTATAATAATGCATGTTAGCAGTGCTTAATAAGCAATCGGATTAAGTTGACAGCTTATGTTTGACAGAATTATGAGACCGAAAGTTCTGTTTTGCAGTTAGAAATTGTGATAAATTAAGACAACAGTAGAAAACATGCGCCCCTATTAGCTGTGTTGTCTTTTTTTGGTTTTTCAACTATTTTCTTCTCTGTTCACCTAATTACCTAAAGAAGTAGAAAGTCAGCATAAGATCGGGTAATTTTTGAAGTTGTGAATTCTTTGTCGCTTGACATTTTAGGATTCACAAAACATAGTGATGTTAATACGAAATCAAAATATGACTTAAAAGAATCAAAACCCTGTTAACTAGATTAAGACCCGAATCTTCTAATTTGATTTCTTAAGATTTAGACAGATAATGGGGAATATTAGCCCTGTTGTAAGATCATTAGGTTCTATCTTTTTAAAAATATGGACTAAACAATTCAAGTAACTATACCATTTGATTACACCAAGATTGTTATCGGAATTTGGTACTTACTCCCATGGCACATCACCAACAAGCATCCAGTCCCCGTCCTTGTCTTCGTAAGTAAGAACACACTCAGAACCATGAAGAAGATCCCTTAATCGACTCTCAGTTAACCCATCTCGCCCTTGTACTCCATTAGAACTGCACTGCCCTGAATTACATGAATTTGAGTCAGATTTTTGTTCTAATTAGCATTAACAGAAATATAACAAGCTAGCCCGAAAGAGAGGTGTAGTACCAATTGTAAAACAGCTAAACATTTTCTCAAGAGCTGATGAGAGGTCTACGTAATTGGAATACATTCTAAGATCAACCTTTCTCAAGTATGGAGCACCATCCATGCTAACTTTAACATACAGACACCCAGACCCTGACTTTCCTTCGGCATCCTCGTTGTTCTTTGTTGGGTTAGTAGCCATTGTGTTCTTCCGGAAAGATCGAATTGGTGGCCATCCAACCACTTGTGCCCTGTTACAAATCAAAATCCAAAATCAACCCAAGAAATTAAACTCACAACTCTATTTTCTGCATCCATTTCAATCGATTTTGACAGGAAATTGAAGAATTAAACAAAATTAACCAAAAAACACAACAATTGAAGGCCAGAATCAGCAGGACACACACATGAAGTACACTGTACACACCATATCAGGAATTCTGAACACATCAAATTAACAGCAAACCCACAAATTTTTCTTCTCAAAAAGACATTACAAATCCTCCATAAACATAAATTCCTTAACTTAATCACACAGAAAAATGTGCATGTACCAAAAAATTAAAATCAAATTTTTTCATAGAAATTTTCACCACACATTATACTAGATCCCCATGTCAATTTCTCAAAACAAAATTCTGAAAAAAAAACTTACTTAGAAGGAGGAGCATGATCAAGTTGAGGTTTCTTGTCTTGAACAGGTTTAGATATACAAGGAACAACCTCAGTTTTTGCAGCTGCTGATGAGGAACCACCACCACCACCACACTGTTGTTGAGTAGTACTAGTATGATTATTATTGTTATTATCCACAACACCCAGAGTTTTCCCACCACCACCATTTCTAGGAGAAAACAACCCACCACTTTCTCTCTTCACCAAATCAACATCTGATCCATTACCAAAACCTCCCCATTTACTAGACCCATCAATAGCTTCAGAAAACCCTCTTTTCCCACCAAACCCCTTCAATAACTCAAGTGGATAAAGCTTTGATTTCTCTTCATTATTATTTCTCTCCGGTGATTCAGAACCTGGTAAACCAAGTCTTAACTCAGTTTCCTTCATATTCATAACATTATTCTTCTTCTTCTCTTCTAAACATGGTGATGATGATGATAAGCCTATGTAATCATGCTCTAATGGTGTAGACATTAAAACCAAACAACCCCCACTCCTTCTTTCTCAACCAAAATCACTTACAAATTCTGGGTTTTGCTTCTGGATCCACAAACTTTCACTCAATCTCTCTCAAACAACACACACTCTCTGAGTTCTCTGCTCTGTGGCTCTGTAATAACCAAAGGGAGTAAGCAAATGAGGAAAGTTTAAAGAGACAACTTAGTATACTAATAAACACTAGACAAAGGAAAAAACGAACGGTCAAGATTAAACAGACAAGCTTTCCAGATGTCAAAAAGAGAATTGCTTTTACAATTTTTGATCAGAGAGAATTTGTACACTGTCAGTGCAGAGAAAGAAAAAAATTGTTCAACTTTTCCCTCAAACTGCTAACTTGCGCCTCTGGGATTCTAAAACTGCTAAATTGCGCCCGTCCTGGTGCTTGCTAATGTGCGCCGATTTGGGAATCATACGGAAAATTGAAAGCTCAGAGGGGAAATGAAGAGAAAGGGATGGAAGAGAGGAGCAATAATATGATGAAGGAGGAACCCTAACAATAACGAACCTAGAGAGTGTGATTTGGTGGTGGTGGTGGTGCTGGTAAAAAGCTGACAGTCTGGGGTTAAGTTTTAGTTATCGGTTTGTATTGTGATTGTGAAGTATGAAAAAAACGGCAGTTGCAAAGTGGAATTGGAGTTATATTGTCCCTCTGTAAAAAACAAGAACTGTGTATTTTTGGGGATGCAATTTTTGAGGAGTTGTTGCAGTCAAAAATTTAAATGTTTATTGAAACAGTGGTCCTCCCTTGATGGAAGAAATATCACTAGCATCATCAAATTCTCGTGGAAACCGAATTGAGCATGGTTTAGTTTTTGACGACTAGTTGAGTCTGATTCAGTTACAAGATATTCAGTTGCAGAACCAATGATAACTCAGTTGAGTCTAACTCAGGCTGAATAACGTGGCGTACAGAGTTTTGCTTCTGACTCAGGACGGTCTAGGATAACGGGAAGTTATTTATTACGGCCTTTTTACTGTATTATTACCACGCCTGTATTGGGTGTAATTATTGTACTCGAACAAGGTAAACCGCATGCTTTGACTTTGACAAGCTCAAAGACTTTCAAAAATTGAGATGAAAAACAAATTACCATATGAAAAGAAGGTTACTCCTACTCAGGTAATTTTTCACGGTTGACCATCTTGACCATTTTGACATTATGGGAGTGGCTTTATACAGCGGCCCAATAGAAATATTCTTTCAGGTTGATTTTGCCTACTGAAAAGATATAAAGGAAGGACTGTGGATCAAGGCTGTTATACCCAGCTACTACTATACGCAAGTGGTCCGCTAGAGTAGTTTCAGCAATCTAGATTTATGTGTGGTATCTCGTTGAGTCAAAATTCTAGCATAGGCAATGGCATGGCAATATCTGTTGGACCTAACACGGACCACATCCTGAACAGAGAGTAATGAATATAATAAACAAAAAAATGGGAAAATGGGGAATATGCCCCAAAATCGATCATATCTTGGGATATGCCTCAGGAAAGTGTTTTGGGAATATTTTACAAAAGTACCCTTTCGTCAATAACCGTTAAATTTAAAAATTATTTATCATCTCAAACTAACTTACTCTCTAATTTTTTCGGAGATTTTTCGCCTAAATATTTTAAAAACCTTGTAAAGGTGTATAAACATCGAATATCCGCTTCTTTTAATTACATATTGATCCCAAGTAATGCGATATATCAACTTAACGGTAGTTTGGATGGAATTTTTGATGGTGAAAGCATATTCCCCAAAATTGGAATCCACGGGCATATCCCCAAGATGACATCGATTTTGGGGCATATCCCCAATATTCCCAAAAAAATCAGTTTAAGCCACCCCCAAACAAAAATATTTCATTACATTAGGGTTAAAGTTTATCCCATCTTAGCTTTAAATCCAGTAGAATTTATGGTCAAGCCAGGGTAAATATACCCAAGTATTCATAAACTCTCTTTAAAGCACCCCTGGATTCAACTCCTAGTTCCTCCCCTGTTTGTTATCAAAATACCGATTATCGTGGTTAGCAACAACAAATACTTGGTAGGAACCAAAAAGAAGTTCTTCTTTCTACTCCTACGTGAATTGTCAAACAGTACCCTCTGTGCACTCCTTGACCGGCAACCCTTGCATAATTATGATGCCTTCTAAACTAATATAGTCGAAGTCTTTTTTACAAATGTTTGGTCTTCCTTAGTATTTAGCATTCACCAATGTCTCAATCGAAGTATCTCCTGAAACAGATATATAAAACCAACATAAATTGGTACCTCAAATCAAAACTAAAATAAAACAGGAAAGTGCTGGTTGCAACAATTTACCGGACTGTAGCTTTAGGGGAGTCTCTAATTTTCTTCATTCAAATAGAAAGACGATTAATTTTTGGATACATAACTGTTTATGATAAACTGAACAAATAGGCTATGAGATATCTAGAAATTGAGTAGTTTGGAATTGGAAGAATATATAAAGTTCAGTACCGACATTAAGTTCGGTACCGGCAATCTTGTTAGTCTCTTCATGGATGGGATGTTCTTATATATACAAAAGAGGAGAAATTAACATTACATCATGCGTGTTCCACCTAAATTTTTACATGCGGTGGAACTAGCCCATTTATTGATGATTAAGGGTTTAGCTAAGAAACTCATCTTACGTGATATAACAGTTGTTTTTTTTATCCAGTAAAATCTATGTCTATATAAATTTTTCGACCCCCTCATTTGTGATCTCTACCTCCGTCCCTGCATTTTTATAGGAAACTAACAAGAATAAATAAATCTAAATCTAAATTCTTGGATTTTCCGCATTTTTATAGGCAAGTCCAACTTTGCATTGCAACTTTAGCTTCAAGCAAAACCTACACACCAAAAACAAAAATACCCAGGAAACTAGATTATTGTTCTTTAGTTTAGCCTTAGGTTATGTTTTTCGGTCTCAGGGTGAAGGCTAGCTAACGGGGATCCAAGATTCAAGGTTTTCCTTGGATCCACGTCACCAAAACACACGGCCGGGCGCAATGGGAATCCAAGATCCCCGGATGAAACGCATTTGGAACCTCGTATGACGCAGATTTGAAACTGCGTTTCATAGGGAAACTCAAAACGCATTTCAACATGCGTATTGACCATGTTGACCCGTCAACACGCCATTTGAACTTGCTGCTTTGAGAAAACCTAAAACCCTGACGACACTTCTTCTTCTCCTTTCTTTCTTCCTCTCTTTTCCCTTAACCTCACCTCGTTAATGGTTTGATTGAAAACAATTTGTGTTTAAGGAGCGGAAAATTTTCGTGGGTTTGTTCTAGAAGCCGAGGGTAATCGATTGGTGGTATTTTTGTGAGATTTCATCATCAAAATCCACCCTAGGTAAGTAATTTTTGTTTTTTTGATTTAGTTGTTTTTTGATTCTTGATTTTAGTTATAAATGGATTGATTTAGGTGTTATTGGATGCATAATTTTGATTATGTTGATATTGTAGTTGTATAATTTTTGTATTGATTTCAAAAATTAAAATGTTAGTTAGGGTTTTTGCAATTTGTGGTTAATTTTGGTGAAACATTAAACCTTGATTGATTCTTAATTTGATGGATTGAATTAGTTGTGTTTATGCTTGGTATAATGTATTTGAAATTTTTAATTTGATAAGGGTGAAATGGATGTTGTTAATATGGTGTAGATGAGGTTGAGATGAATATATGGGTGAAATTGATGTTGTTAATATGATTTTGTTGGAAATGGATGTTGTTAATATGATGTAGATGAGGTTGAGATGAATATATGGGTGAAATTGAGGTTGTTAATATGATGTAGTTGAGGTTGTGAACAATATATAGGTGAAATTGATGTTGTTAATATGATTTTGATGGAAATTGATGTTGTTAATATGATGTAGTTAATATTAATTTGTTGTTAATATGATTTTGTTGTAAATATTATTTTGTTGGAAATTGATTTTGTGGTTTATAGCATTTTGCAATGTGTTTTTAGGATTAAGTCATGTATTCTTTTGAGTAGATGTTTAGAAGATTCAAGGGGTGGAATTATGTTGTTAGTATCACTTTGCCTAAGATTTTCATTTGAGCAATGTGCATCCCCCCATGTGATGTGAATGTGAACGTGTGAATTCATATGTTGATTGTGCATAGATTAACATAGGCGTTTGATATTTGTTATTCACATGTTGATTGTGTTTCCCTTGGTCTTTTCACTTTTAGATAATGGAGGATATCGATTGGTCTAGGTATGAGAAGTTATCCCAACTATCTCAAGGTGCGAGGTGAGATACAACATAAGGCCGACAACTTAGTAGATAAGCGAGACGGAACATTTAGGGGCACTTGGACCAACCTAAATAAATTTTATAAGATAGTGGTTAGAAACAACCCCGCGCATTATTAATTCTTCAATGTTGTGGTTTGTAGTCTATATTCCAATTTAATTTTAAGTATGGGGATAAAGGATTAACAAAGCTATATGTGAGAGGTGGTGGAAGAAGACTAGAACTTTTCACTTCAAAGAGTTTGAAATAGGTTTGACTCCTCTAGATTTCTATCGGTCGATTTGGTATTCCAATTGAGGAGGTAAGCCAATCCCGAATTACAAAGGAAACAATGAGGCGCAAGAAGTAGAAGCTATGGATGGTAGGTATTTCCGGGGTGTGTTGGATGTTATGGAACGGAGAAGACTACATGATGAGAACGGGAGATTATGATTCCAAGGCATGCACGATGCGAGTTTCTCACTTGTCTAATTTCATTTTAAGTAGGGCCAATGTTGACAACAATGGCATTGCCGCATTTAACCGACTAGAATGTTCTTGCTCGGTGTATCGGTTCTTTTTTGTTTTGCAGACCAGTAGTGTTAGAGTAGATAAACGATGGTGTATAGTGTTGGATAATTTGGATGCGATTGGGTCTTATGATTGGGGTACTCGGCTTTGGGCGTGCATAAACACGGGATGACTAGAGTTCGTGCAAACGAAGGATATTGGTGGCATGTCGATGATCTTAGAGTTGGTATTATTTTATTTCCGTAATTGTCAACCTGTTTTGAAGGAAGACACGAGAGATGATGAACTGGATCCACACCGGCTATTAGTCTATTTAATGTGTCGAACCTTAGGAGTAAGGGACAAAAAGATCTTCACAAACACTCTCTCGTCGGATGCACGCGCTCGATAGATATTAGGATGGGTGATGCGGTTATCTCAGGGACCCCTGGTTTGGGGATAGTGAACACCAACACACCGATGCATTCCAAACGGCACTAGAGATGTCTAAGAGGAGATGTGTCTTTAAGGACAAGGATGGTGCAAGAGTTTCATTTTATCTGGCCGAGAGGTGTATGAGGGCGGTGTGTTTGGTGCGATTGTTATCCCATGCAACCAACCTAGATTGGAGGACGTAGTAGATGGTATGGAGGTTGAGGTTATTGATCACTTCACTCCCTCCGCCGATGAAGTGTATTCCAAATTTTGGAAAACTCATAGCGTGGGGGCCCTTAGGAAAAAAACAACTCACATAGACACACATGATGATATCGGAGTTGGTCATGGCGGTATACCCCGTAGTTTGATGCCCCGAGGCCCACACTAGTACAATTATGGTCTTTGGTCACGGTTGGCCTTGTCTCGGTTTGATCTACAAACGGACTAAAATATTGATAGTCCCGGTAAATATGTTTCCGTAGCCATTTCATATATCTTTGGATACGGTACATCCATTATGTCTAATCTACCTACAACACGATCAAAAGTTAGAACCGCTTTGGTTAACCCACCTTCTACACTCCCGAGTCTCCCACGATCTCTCCTTCAACTTCGCCCACCTTCTTACTTCTTCTCGTGTTGATTCAGTCCCAAATAAAACTTTATTTTATCCATATTGATTCATTGATTGTTCGATCCGATATCCTGTTCTTATGGAGTTTGAATCGGAAGTTCCAATCAATCAATGTTTTTGCTCCTCTACATAGAAAGTACATAGTTCAGAAACTTTGTGGTTAATATTAGAGGAGTACGGAGTAAACAACACATTTGATATTTGATGATGAATCGATGTTCTGATTTAGTTCAAGCGCTTGGGTTTTGTGGTAAGAGTCTGAAATCGTTAATTTTTGGACTCACCGTTGGTTAATAGATGTAATAATTTAGTGTTGAATTAGTGAATTCTTTGTATTTTAGGGTTTTCTTATTTATAATCATGGCACTTTATATTTCCGATTTTGATTTTGTTTGAGTTTAAAATTAGGTACCCTAAGATAGGCATTGCTAGAGTGTGGGAGATCCATGCCTTTTCTTTATGTGAATGGTAAGTTAGATTCTTCCTCAGCATCTAATTTTAATGATGAACTGGTTCTCTAAGTTGCTTTGATAGTGAACCCAAAGATCATAATGGCAACTAATCCACTTATAAGGATGTATAAAAAATCTAACTCCGCTTCTTAAGATTACACTCCTTCTTCCTTGGCGCTTAATTTAATGTATTTGATATCCTTAACCTAAAGTGACTTTGATTTGATTTTATGCATTAGTAGTAATTGTATGTTATACCTACGAGGTTTTCCAAATGCCATATGAGATTTTAGAGCTCTGTTCCGTTGTCGTTCAATTGTATGTGGTTAAATTGGGGTAACTTTTGTCTCCACAAACTTGAGATTTGCAATATCTTTTGTAGCTTCAGTGGGACATATTAAAATCGATATTTAAGTGGGGTGATAATTTTTCTCGCATGTCTTTCATCCACTTGTCATAGTGTCATACAAAATTCATCTATCTCGAAAACTTGGATGCATAATACCATAACAAGGACAATTGATGCAAGTTTTATATACATATAAACCCGTTGTACATGTTGAGTCTGTTTTTAGTGGGATGAATAGAAGGTTCGTGAACCAACCTCAGTTCTCAGTAACTTCTTAATGCAACAATAAGTTAGTTTGGCACGAAAATTTGCACTATTTCCTCTAAGGCTACCATTTTTTTGGCTTAGAATAACAACTGAAGGCTGACGCTCCACAACCAAATTTAAAGTTTTTAATAAACTATGGCTTTGTTGTTGATGAAGATAACCCTAAAACTAGGTTCATTAAAGTTTGTTGTAAGCCTACTTTTTTTCTCCGTCTAGAGCTTATTGGTCTTGGTTCTCGACATGATCTCTTTGATCGAAGCACCTCAAGTGACAAAGATCCTCTAGAACATGATAAGAGAAGGTAATTTCATCTTACCAATTTTTTTTATAAGCCTACTTTACCACTGCCCCTAATGGCGAGAAAGATAACAAAAAGTGAAACGTTAAGAGTTAGCTTTTGAATGCAAGTTCTCTTCTAGTTTTGTGTTCATTTGTAGAACCTTGCACTTAATGTGCAACTGGTCTCTTTTTTTGTGCAATATATTTCTTTTTTTAATGTCGATCTTGGAATGCTTTTCCGCCATATTGCAGGGTTAATCACCTGGTTTCGTTTTGTAAATCATAAAGATCCAGAAACACTTTCAAAATCTTACTACGTGACTTGAGACTAAAGACTTGCATGTTCTGTATAAATTATTTGATTTTCAAATAACTTCAAAATTATTTATTTGGAAGTCTTGGGGGTAGATCAACAGAAGGTAATTTCATCTTACCAATTTTTTATCTTCCTAAACTTTCACATCTTCATGATTAGCATTTGGATTTTGTTGACAGGAAGTCTCGCTTTAAGAAAGGCCTGGCACTAGAAATACACAACTTTGCAAAAGCATTGGCTCATCATCGACATTAAATCCTTCAGTGAAAAACTCTCTCTCTCTCTCTCTTTGAAGTAAGCCTACATGCTAGATGCTAAAGTAATTTGATTCATCATCTATATACCTTCATATTGTGATTGCTTTTAGTCTGGCTTCTTTTCCTTGAAACATAGGCTTTACGGGACCCATAATTAAATTTGTTTAAGCAAATAAACTTACTTTTGAACGCTCAACAATATCCTTAGTTATCATATTAGGAAAATGAAAATCCAAGTTCTGAACCCTTTCTATTTACGGATATGAAATACTTATACTTGATAGTTGATTTTGTTGTTTTCAACACAACACTAGGCAGACATCCAAGAATCACGCATTTAAATCTGTCTTGTTACAACTAGCCGTTTTTGGTAACCCATCCTTAATTATGTATTTGTTGGTTCTCTACATATTTTTTAACATTCTCGCCCCCTTAGGTTGGGTCCCCGACTTCGTGTTCATTTTAGTGGAACCTTTTGATGAAGGGTATTTACTAGTTGTTCTTTAATCAAAGACTTTATGGGGTTGTTTCATAAACCTTGTACCGATAGTTTGTTTTGTTTTAAAGCATGAGAAATGATGAATATAGCTCATGGAAAGGTCCACTATACTTCAATATCTCTGCCCATTTTGTCTTTGGTGTACATGTATCTTTTGATTCTTTTCAATTGCAATATGGCTCTTAATTTATTATCCATCTTTGTCAAGGAAAAACCATTTATCATTACATTTGGTTAGTCTTTCCTAATTATGAAAAATTATTCTCATAATCCAACTTTTAATGATGCTTGGTACCTTAGAAAGAAACAGATGTGTTTTCAAGGTACCACTTACTTCCACATGCTCATGTTCTTTTTTTGAAATCCTGCACGCATCAAGGGGAGCCTCCATTATAATTTGTTATTGCTGGTTTCAATTTTAATAGTGTATCGTTCCATATATTTGCTCTCGAGGTTTGCAAGCTAACATCGATTGCCGCCATCAATGATTATTTCTTCTTTTGTATAGTTTGAATGAGAGAAAATTTACATGCATGTTTTCAATGGGTGTGCATCTTAATTCTCTTGATTCCTTTTTGGTATAATTCTTGCTTAAGCTTTTCGGATCGACTTCAGTGAAGATTGTAGAAATTTCGATTTAATTACTACACACTTCCGCAGATATATAAGATCTTATATTGTAAATTGAGTCATATTTTTTTTTAATGTCATCTTCGTTTGCGACTTGGTTGGAGGTCATTTCCTACTCTTTTAGGAGAAACATATTTTGATATGATTGTATTCACTCTAGTAAAATGTATATATCAAGAAACATGTAAAATATTATGATTTTTCACCATATATATAATCATATTCGATTACATGTCCTGGTATAATTATATTCAGATATTATTGCTTTGCCTATTTGTTCTGCAAGCAAGGAATAAAGATGTTTCCCAACTCAAAAGTTTGCCCAATATCAAAGTATCTTATCAAGATGCATTATTGTTTGGACACGGTGATGGGATCCGTGTCTAATATACAAATTAGTTACGGTGTAACAGAAATTCGTGTCCATTGAATAGATCTTGTCGGTGTATTTCAACATCCCGTGACCAATGAGAAAGTTTGTCACGGTGTATGATAAATCCCGTGACTATTTGAAGTTTTAGTCACGGCGGATTACCGTGACCAAAGGCTATGACTTTTGGCCTCATAGACCTTTAGTCACGCAGTTTTAAAAAATGCAAAACCGTGACTATAGATATTTGGACACGGTCAATTACCGTGTCTAGGCCATTTTTCTACTAGTGACACCCCCTATCATGTCATCCCAGACATACACATACGACCAAGCAGGACAGTCCATGAGCCAACTCCCAAACCTACAATGGGACTTGCCCTTGTACAAAGATTCGTTCGAGGAGCTAGTTCCGGTCCCATGGAAGGAGAGAACCCATACAATTTTTTCGACGTCAACGTCTCGGAGGTTAGTCATTTTATATCTCATTTTCATTTTCATTTGGAGTTCCTTCATTGTTAAACATAATTGTTTAAAAAAACTTTATTTTGTTTTTTAAGAAGAGTTACGCAGTTTTGCGGGGGGAGGCATCTTGGTGATTCGGAGTAGTAGACAGGTGGCATATGATGAGAGTCGTCGTCGAGCCGGTGTATAACACCCCCACTACCCATCGTAGTTAGGAACATTCGAAGGCCAATTCTATTCAAGTCGTGAAAACGGACATTTCTCACCACATATTATACCGAGTATCCTTGCGGGAAAACCAACACCGCCGCAAAGCGTCCTACTGGAGACCCTTCCCTTCGAATGCTTATTATGTCCTCACCATCATGATAGTAACCCCCTCCGTGAGCATAACCCGTTATTCAAGCATGCCTCACCGGTGATTAGTGACTTACCCACCTCAGTGACTTACCCACCTCAAGTGATTTTCTAGGGCTTAGCTTGGGTGGTAGTTGGCTGTAGGTAGGTGCGGGGTAGTGGTCCTAGAGGTGATGATGGAGTGATATGGATGTTGTGCCGAGATAGTCGGGTTTTTAGTGACTCGAAAGAAACCGTCTAAAATTTCGTTTGATTAGCTAGGGCGTAGTACATGTTTGCTATTTAGTTCTTGTATGATATATTAAGTTTTTCCTCATGTATGTTGGTCATCGTCTTATCCCTTTTCTATGTTGTTCATATCCCATGTTTAAGTACGTTATTTGTTATTTTCTTAATTTCGCTTACAAAACAATACCCGTTTTAAATCATTGAAGCGATGATGATTTAAATTGATATTTAGTCGAAAAATGGAGTCGCACATCGTTAGATATATGCGTCGACGGAGAGGCGACATACCCGGAAACGGTACCACCGATGATATATGGAGATTTCGTGCTGTCATGCATCAGACAAATTTTGCAGGAGGCGCATGACTTTCACCAACCCGAACCAGTATGTGTCTTGACTAAGAACCGTACACCGATGTTGTGTGGAGGCGGATGCGAGGATGATGCGGGACTACTTTAACTCGGATGCAGGTTTGGACCTCGGCGTTTTAAGGGACGTCATGGTTTGCCCCAGAAGTTTTTCTTAGAATACTGCCTCAAATTTGCGCTAGAGATCCCGATTTTTTGCAGCGAAGAGATGCGTGTAACATCCCGGGTCACACTCCTCATATGAAAATGCTTGCCGTCATGAAACACCTGGCATTTGATGGTGTGTATCTTTGAGTGCATTTATAGGAAAAAATTATTATTATTTATAAATGAAATCCCCAATAAAAAATCTTGCCGTCATAGTGTGTTGATAAGGATAACAAGATTTCTATCAGAAGTATCGTTATCCAAAACAAATGTTCTGATGACTTAATGGCAAATCGCAGATTGCTTTAGTAAATACGAGTGTTTTTATCTACATAACTGGTCTATGTTCAACCAGAGTTATAATTTAGATAGTATACGAAAAATTACTTGAATTTAACATTACAGTGTAAACCTACGGTGTAGGAAAAAAGGTCAAACAAATATAAAACATCCCGCAGAGTTTGAAATCTGCGTTTACAAGATACGCAGATTCAATATGCGTGCGACGCAGTTCAAAGCAAGGCGTCCTTAAGAATATATTAAGTGGATTTTTTTCCATACACGCAGTTTTGAAATCGTTTTGTGCTTTTTCCACACGCAGTTGAAATGCGTGTCTTGGGTACTTCCAACTTGGATCAAGATGAACGCAAAGACTCGCTGGATCGTGGGAACTGTTGAATGATAAACGACACTTCTACAGTGCGTTAACTTGGATGTTGGATACCATTGGGGCTAGCCTAAGGGTGTTTTGGTTTTTTTGGCTTATGTTTTATTTGTCCAGTTGTGGGTTAGTTTCTCAGTCAATTCAGTTTTCAGTCTTTGAGACCTCTTTGTATTGGATTCTCTGGATTTGGTTTCTCAATAAATTTTATGTTGGGATAATTGGCCTTTGGTACTTGGGTTTAGACCAACACTAGGCTTTGGTCTAACATTTGTCCAATGTTAGGGCTTGGTACTGGACCACACGTTAACCCGTGTTGACCGTATAAGCTGGTGAGCGTGTTTAACTCTATAAACATTAAATTGCTAAAACTTTTTTAACTTTAACTTTTGTAACAATGACTTGTTGTGTCTTAACTTTCTTCACTATTCGGTCTTCTTCTCAAAACTCTCGGGTATGTTTTCAGCAGCAGAAGCATTTTTTTTTACTCAGCAGCAGGAACATCTCCATCGCCTCTCTTTTTTCAACACAGTAGAAACAACAATTTCTCCTATTTCGTCACCGTTAACAAGGATTCGGTGCTGAATTTCGTTTTTGTCTTCTCAAATCTCACAGTTAGCAGCGAGAATGGAAAATTTTCCGCCATCACCATTTGATGATGAATCTCTTCTACAAGTATAAACAAGGACAACTGATTGAGTATTTATCAGTTAACAATATCACAGAATGATGAATCGTTCTCATGTATTGATTCTTGATAATCAACTATTGATTGTAACCTATTTATTCATTTTTGCGTTTGATTTTGTTAGGTTTCATCGAATTTTCCAAATAGTGTTTTGTTGAATTTTTTGTTGCGGTTTGTTACGTTTGTAAATTGGGTTTGTTAGGGTTTCACTCAATTTCCCCAATTGTATTGAATTTCCATGGTTGATTGCAATTGTAGAGTTTATCCGTCTCTCCCAATTTAGATTGTTTGAATGATTATAGATTGTGCTGAGTAATTCTGTGGTGACATATATGTGTTCTTTAATTCGTATTAACAGTCATGGGTTGGAGTTTCAATTTGAGAAGAAAATCAATTAACAATTGAGTTCAAATTACAATTTGGGGAAGAACATCAATTAGGGTTCTTCTTCACATACGTCGGTCATGTTAACGGTGTTAACTAAATATTTTTTATTTTTATTTTTTAGATTTTTTAAATATTTACTAAACAGAAGTCAAGATTTAACTGGTCAATTAGAGTCAACGTATGGTCCAGGTACCAAGCCCTAAAGTTGGACAAATATTAGACCAAAGTCTGGTTTTGGTCTAAACCCAAGTACCAAAGGCCAATTATCCCTTTTATGTTTCTTCAAAAAAAAAATAAAAAATACCCAAAGTAAAATCTAACAAAAGAAATAAAATTAAGAAACAAAAACTAAACCTAAAAAATAAGTCCGCGAGGGCGCAAAAATTGATGTGATTTTAATTTGTAGTAGAAAGTGGTAAGAAAAGGTTGTGAAGATTATAGTTTAGACCAAATTCTAATTTAACTAGAAAATATGTAAAAGGTGATAACTATACAGAGAGAAACTGGGACGCATGTCTCCACCATTAATCAAAATCTAGTGTTGCATATATTGATTCTTAACAATTGTAAAGTTCGATTTCTAAAATATTAATTGTAAATTATAAACATAATGCATCAAAAGAACTAAGTCTAAGCATACATCTTCAAACAAATATCACAACTAATTAATAAAATTCATAAATCAATTCAAATAAGTGCAAAAAGTCATAAAGAATCATTTATAATTACCACAAGCATGAAATATGGCTTCCTCTGTCATCCTAGTGTTGGGGTTTAGCTCATTATGCCGAAAACACACTCAAAATAATTATTCATAGCTCAAAAGGTGTTTATAAAGAAGAAATCAAATAAAGCAATGAATTTGTAACGCTTGTCGTATATGTATTCTGAGAATCGATTACAAAAGAACAATTGAGAAAGGTTATTTCGATTGCGAAAAGTCTCATTGCAAGTATTTATGGAAGCAACGGTTTTATGCCACGATTCTCTGGATTAGCGATTGTTACGCTTGGTCTTATGTTCTTTGTGTTCTTAAGTTTAATGTTGAGAAAGTTCTTTGATTCTTCTCAACAACTCTTGCTAGCTCTCTAACCTCTCGATAAACTTTTTATGTCTTAAACAACGTATTTGAACATCACATGCCGATTAAATCTCGAAGAAATCTTCGAAATATCCCCATTTTCCTTCTCAGCTAGTTTCAAATTTTCTTTCCTTCTAAACTCCCATGCACTTATGTTACCATGTTTATCTCAACCTTCCTGTTAGAATCAAATCCCCCATGATATCTTCTCCACAACCTTATGTAACTTCCAAAAATACAGCCAAACAAACCCGATAACTTTCTTCTCCCTGTTTTATCGCAAACCCATGATCCAGCCAATTCTAATCGAATCAATCAATTATACCAACCTGTTGATTCATTCAAGTCCAGCTCAACCAAAATGTCCGATTGAATTTCCTCAAAGCTCGTTCAAAATCAAACCCTAACCTAGGTGAAAGGCAATTTTCCCGCCAAAACCATATTCAAATGGTGATGATGATGGAGTGCCCCTATCCAGAGGCCAGGGTCCATTAAGTAACTGGGGTGTAGATAGTAAAATTTCTGGGGTGCCTTTAACACTTCTCGGGGGTGCAAATATTATTTTTCGAGCCAATTTCTCCACAAAAGTTTATTTCTCCAAAAAGACCTACAAAGACTTAAAATACCACAATAAGTACAAAAATGTGCACTAACAATATAGAGAATTGAGATCAAATCAGACACAAAAGTGTGTCTACCAAAGTACCTAATGGACTTCCAAATAATTTTCCCATCAACAAGGTCAACGCAAATCGATTATTTGGCTAGCCCTGAAGTGTATCTATTGCTCTGCTAGTACTAATATTGGAACGCATGTACTACTCTCAAATTCGGTTGACCATATCTCCAAAAAGAAAGATAGAAATCGACATATTTACTATAGAGTTCATATGAGTTCCTGTCAAGGCACCTAGTAAAGGCGAACAACAACATTTTATTATCCACGAAGACACATGAACACAAGGCCTTGACATGTCTCCCTACAAACATTTTCTACCCATAGATCATCATTTACCTACCTAAAGATTCAATCTCAAGTATTAAACAAGGTCTTGCTTCAATTACCAAGCATCTCGATATATATTAGATGCCACGGTCACATCTCAAACCTGGAGACCGGCAAAGAACATACATCAAATATCTACATGTCCAACGAAGGCGACCGAGACATCCAATTCTGGATAAAATATTTGGAGATCATCATCGTAACGAAGTCTCTAGAGAGTGGGACACATCAATAAAACCCAAAGTTATATATTTATCACCAAGACAACGTGATACATTCAACATTATTATTTTCTTATTCTTTTAAGTTTCGGTTGTAACATCCATTCGTAACATACCAAAATGTTATTACTTGAGGACCGGAGGATTAGAGATCGGGATTTACAGTTGTAAGGGGCACTTATTGGTGACTTATATCTATGATTAGGGTATAAATTTTGGTATGTTATAAGTCATCAATAAGTGTTCCTCACAATTGTAAAGACTGAGATCTAGTCCCCCAGTCCTCAAGTAAAAACATTTTGGTATGTTATAAGTCACTAGTTGTGAGAGGAACTTATTGATGACTTATAAGTATTTATTGGCCATGCACGCATACTCATCCCTTGGTATTCAAGACACTTATAGACACGATTTATAGTATATATCCCGCGATACACTGCTAATCGTGACGCCATGATAACGACGAGATAGTACTGGTAACAGAGGCTCAAAAGCCTCATGGAACATCCCAGTCAACTCATGGGTGAACATGAGCAGCCGTGATTTTAACACGTCTTCACGAGACACATCTGATTATGATTTCATGATTCCTAATATGCATCCCTGATGAGATACTACTGGTCATGTATGCTATGTAGACTTATAAAACGTCGACGAATGACTTATGAACTAGAGCGGAGACATACGTATCCGTGAAGCGTGACTCTCCTATTCGAGATCATAGATTGATTCCTAATATATATATCATCGCGAGATCTTGACCGGCCATCTCTACTCTAGGCCCAGACTCGACTTACTAAAGCCTCATGGATAAATCCTAGAACATCTCCACGAGATACAACTAGTTATTCTTTTTGTGGGCCCTTTTAACAAATTCCGAGAACATCCTTTTGAGATACAACTGGTCATGTTATCCTTAATATACGGACACAGTCGCAATTGACTTCTAGCACATCCCTGCAACATACATGCTAGTCAAATACAGGTGATCCAAAGTATCGTAGAGACGTTATCAAAGTAATCGAAATCGTTCCTCGGTGCTACTCGGTTGGGGAGCTTGGAGCGAGGAGCAATAAGTTCGGACTTGGAAATCGCCAAAACTCCGGTCTAATACTCAGAATCTATTTATTAATAATTTATATATTGCTGCTCATAAGTCATGATTTGTACCTAATTAAAATTAAAATTGTAACATTATGATGTAATTAAGTGTGTAATATTGTTATATTGAACGTGTTTATCATGTATTTAAAGGTTTTTCTTTTATAACTCATCTAAGGGTTATGATATTTTATTTTCTGATTTAAGTGCATGCCAAGGCCAACTCGAAAAATCGTTAACTTCGTTTGTTAAAAATCACCAAATCGGCCGCCTTAATGCTCAAAATCGGAGAGGCCTTGGAATCGAAACCGGTCATAGAGCTTGTAAGCGATTACTCGGTGAGTAATCGGCCTTCGACTTGACACTGGACGTTATTAGGTATGCAAGCCCCCCTCTCTGTCTCACACGTGTACCGGATGACTCTGAAGAAACTCAATCTCATGAGCTGAGTCACAACTAGTCTAATGATAATCCGAGATGTAAGATTGCATAAGCCACAAAAGGCACGTGGCTTTTTCTCCAAACACTCTCACATCAAAGGCACGGAAACAGCTTTTACATGTTTCACATCTAGTAAATGAATGATGTTTATAAAAAAACCCCCTTGAGGGGATCCCCATTTGCTCGAGAAAAATGACCCACATGCAATAATTCGGCCTCCACGTGACATATGTGACTGGATATAAAGATATAGAGCCCAATATCATTCCTCTCACACTTTAGACACGATCTTTGAGGCATTTTTTGCCTTTTTCATGTTGAAAATGAGAGGGTACCAAGTACACCGACAACTTTTTCGTTCGGCTAACTTTGTATGGAAAAAACCTAATACAATTGCAAACATACCAACTTAATGATCCTTGGCAATATGTATATAGAGCTTATATCTCTATCTCTTCTTCGGTCATATATATAGAAAAAATGAGTCCATGAGCCTGATTGTTAAGAAGAGTACTTGGACGATCCCATAAATCAATATCCAAGATCAATCTAGTCGTATCGAAATAATCCAATCTAATTCGCTTAAGAAATAAAAGCGGTTATCTATATATCTTTCAAGATACGAATTCTACAAGAAACAAGTCTCGTAACCGATTATGATTGTATGGACGTATCTATTGATTTACTACGTACTACTTCGTAAATCAATTATAAAGATAAATAGTATATTGCAAAAAAAAAAAAAAAAACACAAGATACCAAATTTTTTGTTAACGAGGAAACGCAACTATAGAAAACCAGGGACCTTGTCGATTTGAACACCAAACCATATTAAGACGCTATAACCACTAGCCTATTATCAAACTTTGTAATGAAATGTAGTTGAGACCGAATACCCTATAGCGATTCGATTATAATCGCTCCTTACATCTCTTGAATCTTGGAAGGTTCCCTCAATTGATTCCTTAACCGACGTCCTTTACATCCTAAGAGTTGCCCCAGCCTCGGTGAAGACTTTTGATACCAATCTGTATTTAACATATAAGCCTATTTGATTTCCCTTTAGATCAAAGATCAAGGCCAGTTTGCAATAGAAAAACTAGCAAACCTCATAATTCGCCAGTTACACTCACTTAGATGAGAAGCAGGGATCTTTTACCTTTCAAGAACAATCTTCAAATTATCACTTTGAAGAATAGTTTTCAGATATCTATCTCGAGGATTCATAAAGTCCAAGGAAGAGAACTTTGTGATTTCTATATCTTGCACGAAAGAGATTACTAGAACCTCAAAATGAAATAAGAAATGTCAGGATACACGAACTATAAAGTTAAATATAGTGGGCGTGGCTTCATGAATCCCCAAAGGAAGTCTTTCATTGTAAACCTAGGTTTATAGAGGACGACTCTATCTATCAACTAGGACACAAAGTTTCATGAATTGATTTTCCCGGGTTGAAAGAGCATCTCTATTTCAAGACCAGAAGGTGCTTAGAATTCAAGCTTAGATAACTTGAGAATCAAGTGGAAACTTTTGATTTAGATGAAACTCTAGCTAGGGTTTCAAGTAAGCATGTCAAATTTTCTTTAAAATACAATTGAAGAATATACACTATGGTCCGGTTACGGAACCGAGTATAACGGTCGTCTGTTTTTGACAAATATGCCTTTGAACTATATGCAAATTGATGTTCATTCAAACGAAAGACGAGGGTACCCAAATATACCACAATCTTAAACTTTTCCACCTATAAGTCCTCTTACCAAAGTGATTGTCTACGGACTGAGTCAAGACAATACAACGACCGGGTATTCACACGATGTGTGATCGTCATGGATAAGAGATTGAGCAAATACAACATAAAGAGTGTGATTACTTGATAATAGGTTCGGACTTAACCAAACTCTATAGGATCACTATCAAGTAATACGAAGTTAATGTTTGTGAAATTTAATTTAAATTATAATAACAACAATTATAATTGCGAAAAACAAAAGTAAATGACATAGCGAGATTTTGTTAACAAGGAAACCGCAAATCTGAGAAAAATCTAGGGACCTAGTCCTAATTGAATACTCCTTAATTAGCCATTATACAAAATAAAACCAACTTCGTATAGTTAAGACCCAAGCAACTCAACCTATAGTTCACCTAGTTTCT
>JAJJWW010005966.1:0-61258 GCA_023531295.1 Papaver armeniacum
TGATATATCCAAAAACTCTTCTTGACATCGTATTGTACCAAAATGGGATATGCATGAATTATAGATAAATGACACAACGGACTAAAGTAAAAAGGGAAAATCTAATCTTATTAATACCCTATAACATAATTTGTAGTTATGGGAATTTTTAGTTACTTGATATGATGTAAAAGATCATTTTGGTTTATGTTATTTAAATTAGACCATATAAAGTACCGTAATGCCTAGTTACGAGCTTGGCCCAATGATAATGTTGGTCAAAAGAAAACTACATCAAAGAACAATATTATTTCACTAAACGATATCTCTTCTTGAAATTTTTTAATATCACATGCATCAATTACACATTAGATGTATATATATCTTATACCTTTGTCACTCACGTAGAGATTCAAATCAATTTGGTATCTAGTTCCGAGGTTAAAGGTTAGGCAGTGCTTTGCAAACGACATCCTCGGTTTGGGCGGGAAGCGCTGCATGGTGTTTGATTGTAAAATATCATTTGAAAATTTGAAGTATCTCTTATAAAATTGAAATAAAGCGAATCAAAATATCTTAATCTCAAATCGGTTTATCTAATTGTTGATGATTCTTTTTTTCTCATTTTTAACTTTCTAGTCTTCATTCTCAAAATAAAAGATATAGAGAATAATATACCACTTGTCAGCGGTCTTGGATCCTCTTATAAGGTTTAGCTAGAACCATCGCAAAAGCTGAAAAGATCAGAGAAAAGAAATTTACTTTTGCACTTTACTTTCTCTCTTAATTCTCAAAGACTATATATATAACAATATTACCATTTGAATGTAAGGCTGAGTTTTGTCATAAGGCTTGGATGGCATTAGTGACAAAAGTGTAGGAAAGATCTAAGAGTTAGTGTTAGAACCTTTGCAAAGTCGAACTACATAAGCGTTACTATCTCAATCTTGTTTGTCAAGTTTAGTTGTCAAAACTATAAGTCTTGTTTTTTAGTATACTTATAGCTATGTCTCGGATTAGGATAGAATGTGTAGTTAAGATTTATACTTCACGGCGTTCATATATTGAAGACGAAGATCTACTAAGGGGAGCTTGTGGGCTTCATCAATAAAAGGTATGTGGAGATTTGAACTCATATATCACTCGAAGTCTACTCTATTATATCTCCTATTGAGACAAAAGTCAGTACAGCTATATAGACTTTACATTATACACATTTGATATATTTGATCTGAGTTTAACAAGTTACATCTTTCTCGAAATATGTGTTGGAAATCTTTTTGCTTTAACTATGTTCATCATTATTCTTGACGAAAGTCAAAGGCGATCACGTGAAAATCGCCTTGTAACATCTTACATGATTTGTGTGAGTCAATCATTTGATGTATACTGAATGTTTTATTAATCAATCGATCACTTGAAAATTACTTATAAGCTAATAGTTTGTGTGAGCCGACTATTTTCGTCTTCTAAGAATGTTTTAATGATTGAAATGTGAGTTTAGAACAATTAACCATTGTCTGGATATAACACAGTATGCATACCTGCATGCAAACATTTGTAGAAATAAATTCGGATCCGGGAACTAAGTATGCATACACCGTATCTGACGGTTTTAATTGTTAAAAGTCCGGGGAACTAAGTTTCGTCTTGGATTTGCAAACTTATTCACTGGTTGATTTGAAGCTTGAAAGTATCTGGACTGTTTACTAATTGAAAAAGATCAAATGCGGAACTTAAGTTTGCGTGCATGTTTGCGAACTTATGGTTAAGTTCTAAAACCGGTTAAGTATGTTTTCATACCAATGAACAAATACATTTATGAATTAAGGAATGCAACCTTTGTAAATAGTGGATAAAATGTTCATGGTGATTATTTGAATCAATCCGATTTTGCTTCAATTGTGTCTTATATACTTCATGAGAATATAAACAGGTTGAACAACTCTATGAGTAACACAATTAGACTCATTTGAGTATCATTTTATCTAGAAGTGTTAAGATGAACATGGTTAACACAAAAGTGTTCATATGGCTAACTTCGGTTAACTATTATTGAGACAACTCAATATACACGTTTAGGTATGGTTACCCATATCTAAATGAAGGTATATTTCATTTGTGTGTAACAAGCTTAGACCATCTAACGGTGGAAAGATATTAACTTGAATCTTAAATGGAGTTTCATCCAACGGTGAATATTTATTGCTTTGTCAGGAAAAAAAATCAAACCACGATTTGAAGACTATATAAGGAGAACTCTATAACTGGAAACCTAATCCCACCTCCTATGTGATACTAGTTAGACTAGAGTTGATTCTCCTTTAACCTAGGAGTTTTCTTAAAACCATTATAGGTTACGAATTAAATACTTCATTGGGATTAGGAGCCGGATCCAACTTATTTTCTCTGTAGTTGCGTGTTGTGATCTTACTTTGTTCTATCGTATTGAGTACTATCTTCTCTAAGATTTGTCCGAGATTTATCTTTGATAGGTAAGATATAAAATGTAATCATAAAGCTCTTTGTCTCATTCTTTGTGATTCCAACAATAACTTGTTATAATACCATCTGATTTAAGTTATTATGAGGTGATTTATATTTTTAGGCTGTTCTTCGGGAATATAAGTCTGGTATATCAATTGGTTCTGTTCACCTTGATTTATCACGGAACAAACTTCGTAGGTATTTCTATGGGAGCAGTTTATCTATCAGGAATAGACTTTTTTACGCCAGGAGGCATATTTGTTTATCAAGTCTTCGACTTTGGGTATTAGCAACTCTTAGTTGTGGGTGAGATCACTAAGGTAATCAAGTGCGAGAATCAGTGGTTGTTTGGCGCAAGTGAGCGAATGTACCTTGACGTGAGATTGGTTAGGGCTCAACTACATTGCATTAAGTTAACACGTAGGCTAGAGTATGTAGCGACTTAATATCGATTGTGGTGTTCAAATATGTACTAGGTCCCGAGGTTTTTCAATATTTTTGGTATCCTCGTTAACAAAACTCCCGATGTCTGTGTTATTTCTTTTACGTATTATATTTGTTTATATAATTAAAATATCACTGAGTTGTCGTAGCTCAATCAATTGGTAAATCTAACCTTTGTTGTTGATTGAAATTGATTGAAACTTTGAACATTGTTCTTTGGTACCGTTCAAGTTGTTTCTCATACTAATCTGCTTGATTCCTATCATTTGATTTGTTGATTACATTGAGAAACAAGAGATATAACTCTTGGATATATTTATAGATTAAGTATGATTGTCTAGTTGATTTTCTTGGAATTATATTGGAGTTAGTCCATACAGATTAGCTAACGAAATACTAGGTATGGTTGTTGTATCATTATTTCAATTGGTATCGGAGCGGAAAACGCGTTTTAATACCTCATAAGTCTGTGTTTGTAGCAATCGACTATATGGACGCAGTCTATCTCTAATAACGTACTAGTTCATAAATAACAAGATGATTTTCAAAGCTTGGATTTACACGAGAGAAGCGTCACATCTAAGTCAATATCTAAATATTCTCTTGATGTAGAAGCTGACTGATAATCGGGAAACACGCCTAGAAGAACAGTTGGATAAAATTTACGATGAAGGTAATTCAGAGATATTGATAGAGATATTGATGAGGAAGTCACGGAGTATGTTAAGCTATTTGATTCATTGGAAAAGAAGAAGATGAGAAATTCTCATGTCACACCCCTTGACTCCTCTTTGTCGAGAAAACACGAAATTGAAAAGGATTTACGGTGGTCTTTATGTTTTGAATCGCTCTTGCGAATCGATCCTCAAAGATTCTGAGGAAAACCTGTGTAGAAAGTCATTTGAATGTGATAATGTTTATCAAAAATACTTTTTGTTGGAAGATAAACTTGCAGAAATTGAAGCAAGGATTAACTCTCAACAATCAAGTTTTGATGACAGAGAAAGCGCTTATCTCGCCTAGAGAAAACCGCCTTGAGGCTGATTTAGTTGCTGCTCTTCATAAAATCAAGATGTTGGAAGATGACTTGAAAATTTTCAATACTAGTTCAAGCAAATTAACCACTATTCTAGGAGAAAGTAAAAACCATCGTGATACATGAGGATTGGGCTATAAGGGAATAGATGCTCCAAGTACTAACAAAGAGGTAAAATTAGTCAAGGCTAGTGATTCTTCTCAACAAAAGGTTTCATTTTGATGGAAAAAGTGATTTTCCTTCATAGACGTTAAGAATTCGAAAGAGCAAAAAGTATATCAACCTCCAAAACATCACACATGAATCCTGGTAAGAACGTTCCTTATATTTGTCATTGTTGCGAAAACAAAGGTCACACAGGAAAGGAGATCTTCGTTTTCAGTATAAGGAATGAGAAACTTCATGATGATTTTTATTTAGGCATCACAAGAAGTTCGGAAACCAAGATCTTATATTAAGTATAATCCTTAACATTACAGTTGTAACTATCCAACCTTTAGGCATAGGAATCGGTCTTTGTGATAAACCTAGATTTTTATAAACGTCATACGAATCCTTTTCACAATTGTAATGGTTATCAAAAGGATAAATTATTAAATACGAAGACAAGATCCGATGTTCCCAATTGGAGAAAGACTAACTTTCAGAAAAATAGTCAATTCAATTCTCTTTCGAAAATTCTAGAAGATAGTAATGGGAAGAAGGTTATGGTTGTTCCAAAACACACCCAAAAGTGGATACCAAAGTAAGTCAATGATGCTTTGAGTGTGAAAGGAATGATCTCCCGACGGAAAATTCCATGACTACGGAGAAGGCGATGTATCATGATGTTGGAACTTAAAAATTCTTTGGAAAGATAGATTTGGATGTGAAAGATTCTAAAAGCGATCTCTTTTATGATAATCCAAAAGTGAAGCAGGGAATAAGCCAAAAACTATAGATGGTGAAAAATCCATCGTTGCGGAGAATACATTTCACCTCACTTAAAGTGAGCAAGACCTTGTTCACCTCAACACATCTTGATTGTGTTGTAAGTGAATCCTCGCAAGGAATGCCCCGCTATGTATAGTGATGGAAGCGGAAAATTGGGGTGTATCGGGTATGATTTTGAACCTTTGGTAAGGTAGTAGAATTGATTGGATTCCTCTAAAAGGTATGTCTATAAACTTGAGCAAGATTTTTTTTTTTTTTTTTTATTAAAGTACTTACAATGATCCATGTACCTTGTATATCGTTCATGTATACTTAACTTGATTTGTGTTTAAGGTTCTTAAATGTTGAGGCTTGAAAATAGTAGTTCGGGATGTTTGGCCTTCATGGTACACATACCAGGTATGCATACCATCATTTAAAATTAAAATCCAGGGACATCAGTTCGCATACCGGTTTGCAAACTGCTCCGGATCACAAAATCCCGTTTACAAACCAGTATGCAAACTTTTTATATCTTCGGTATTTGATAAAAAGCTTGTTTTGGCCGTAACTTCTTCATCCGAACTGGAATGACCTCATTCTTCCTGCATTATCTTCCTCTTTGAATTCTCTTCAAAATAGGGATGCGAATACGAATTTGGATAAGTTAAGGTTGGTATTTGTCCCAGTCTCTTGTTTTTGAGTATTTTTGCTCTGCTCACTTGTTCCACTTCTCTTGGACTTGGGCACTTGGATTCTTGAAGTACTTCTCTTCAAAGCTCATTTGTATCTTTTAAAAGAATGATGTTGGTGAATCACAGAAGAAAGTTCAAGAATAAAGTAAAATACGCATTCTTTATGAGATTCTTGAATGTTCATAATCATCTTTTGTGAACTATGGTGCATGGTCGTTAATGAATTTGTATGTTCTTCTTTGTTAAGAAAGTCTTTTTATATGCCTTTGGTATCTATCTTGGTGTAAATCCGTGCGAAAAGATTGATTCTACCCTCTAAGGACAAATCATCGTGCATGTATGTGCATTACGAGTTTTTCTTGATGTCTAGGAAACTTTTTATGAGAATTTATTCTTGTGTTTTTAAGGATAACTAGGGTTTGGAATAGAAAATATTGTGATTACACATAGATATTTCCAACGATTTTCATCTTGCAATGTTTTAAATTTATTTATTTAAATTCTAAGTTATTTGGAAGATGATTTTGCAAATATTAATCTTTATTGGTTTTATATATTGATTTTTTTTTACGGGATATGTGTGTTTACATTAGTGAACTATGATTGTCCCATACATGCCAAACGTTAAGCCTATTATATGTCTTTTTGCAAATATTGATAAAAGATAGGATGAACTTTTGAATATTCTGCAGTGTTGATCTTTCCCTGATCCACTTCTATGTGAAAGTATTGTATGGCTCCGTAAGTTTTCTTATGTTGAGCATTTCTGATTAAATTAATCATTAAGGTTCCTTTGTGATTAATTTAATTGGGTTTTCTCGATACAAATTCATGTTTCATGTGATTTGTTAATGTCCAAAGAAATCCCTTTTTCTTGTAAAAGTAAGGTCGCTCTTGTCTTTTTTCTTTCGGGAATGAAATTTTATAGGGGAGAGTTCTTAATTGAACTTGTGCTTAATTGCCAAATCTTTGTGGGGAGTGCGGCTGTGGAATATTGTAGGAGTTATCTTGTATCTTTATAAACTTCTTGATGAATACGCTAAGTTTCGACTATATAAAATCATCGAAACAAAGTTGATATGTTCTTTTTTAGTCATGAATAATCTCTTTGAGAATTTAATTATGATCCTAGTAGTTTTCGTACCTTTGCCAATTTATATTGACAAAAAGGGGGAGAATTATTTTGTAGTTCATACTACATACATATGGTTTACAGATCATTATGTAAGGGGGAGTGGTTTTCATTGTGGGATAAAGTATTGACTAAGTGGGAGTGATACATATCATCATAGTATTATTGTCAAAGTTGTGATACGATTGAACTTTGATGATGTGTAATAATACTATGACAACTCGTATAACAATAATTGAGAATATTTGTTTTCTTATTGTTATGGATACGGATCTTCAACAACTATGATCTTTGATTTGAACACATTGTAGAATCCACAGGAGTACTTGGAGTGACGAAGAATTCAAGGAATGTTGAAGAACTAAGGAAATCAAGCATTTGGATGAGAAGCTACAAAGTTTATTTATTTTGTAATCCATATGTGTTGATAGTTTTGTCACTAAAATTAACAAAGGGAGAGATTGTTAGAGCACCGCTCAGTCGAACTCGCAAGCATTGCTATCTCAAGCTTGTTTGTCAAGTTTAGTTGTCAAAAGTATAAGTCTTGATTTCTAGTCTAATTATAGCTATGTCTCAGATTAAGATAGATAGTGTAGTTGAGCTTTAGACTTCACGACGTTCATCGATTGAAGACGAAGATCTACTAAGGGGAGATTGTGGAACTTCATCAACAAAAGGTATGTGGAGACTTCAACTCATCTATTACTCGGAAGTCTTTTCTATTCTATCTCCAATTGAGACAAAGTTGTATAGCTATATAGAATTTACATTATACACATTTGATATTTCGGGTTGAGTTTAAATCGCTTACATCTTTCTCGAAATATGTGTTGGAAAGCTTTTTTCTTTAACTACGTTCATCATTATTCTTGACGAAAGTCAAAAGATGATCATGTGAAAATCGCCTTGTAACATCTTACATGATTTGTGGAGACATTCATTTTATGTAGACTTAATGTTTTCAGTATTGATCAATTGATCACTTGAAAATTGCTTATAAGATAATAGTTTGTGTGAGACAGCTATTAAAGTCTTCTAAGAATGTTTCAATGATTGAAGCAGGAGTTTAGAACAATTAACCATTATCAATATATGTAAAGGTATGCATACCCGTATGCAAACTATTGTAATAATGATTCAGATCAAGAACCAAGTATACATACCCGTGTATCACGAGCAGTTTTAACTATAAAAGTCGGGGAACTAAGTTTGTGTACCCGTTTGCAAACTTAGTCACCTTAGTTTGGTTTGGAATAATGATCATTTTACACATTTGCTTAAGTAATCGGAAAGATCAAGTACGGAACTTAAGTATCCGTACCCGTTTGCAAACTTATGTGGTTAAGTTCTAAAGTCGGTTAAGTATGTTTTCATACCCATGAACAAATACATTTATATATTAAGGAATGCAATCTTTGTAAATTGTGGCTAAAATGTCATGAACTGATTCTTTGAATCAATCCAATTTTGCTTCAATTGTGTCTTGTATACTTCTATGAGAATATAAAAAATTGAACAACTCAATGAGTAACACAATTAGATTCATTTGAGTATCATTTGATCTAGAAGTTTTAAGATAGACATGGTTAACACAAAAGTGTTCATATGGCTAACTTCGGTTAACTATTAATGAGCCAACTCAATATACACGTTTAGGTACGGTTACCTATATCTAAATGAAGGTATATTTCATTTGTGTGTAACAAGCTAAAACCATCTAATTGTGGAAAGATATTATCTTGAATTTTAAATCAGGTTTCATCCAACGGTGAATATTGATTGCTTTGTCACAAAGTTATCAAACTCTAGCAACTGGGAAACCTAATCCTATGACCTCATGTGTGATACTAGTTGCGACTAGAGTCGATTTTCCTTTAAGCTAGGTTTTTCCTAAAACAATTATAGGTTAACGACTTAAAGACTTCATTGGGGATTCTGCAGCCAGACCCAACTATTTTCTCTGTAGTTGCGTGTTCTGATCTTACTTTGTTCTATCATATTGAGTACTATCTTCTCTAAGATTTGCTCGAGATTTATCTTTGATAGTTAAGATATAAAAACTAATCACAAAGCTCTTCATCTCATTCTTTGTGATTCTATAATAACTTGTTTTAATACCATATAGTTAAGTTATTGTGAGGTGATTGATATTTCTAGGCTATTCTTTGGGAATATAAGTCTGGTATATCAATTGGTTCCTGTTCACCTTAATTTATCAATAAACGAAACAAACTTTGTAAACATTTATGTGGGAAACAAATTTATCTATCAGAATAGACTTTTCTGTGGGAGACAGATTTGTTTATCAATTCTTCGGCTTTGGGTCGTGGAAACTCTTAGTTGTGGGTGAGATCAGCTAAGGGAATCAAGTGCGGAGAATCCGTCATGGTTCTAGGCGTAAGAAAACGGCACACCTTGATCACAGAGATTTTCTTAGTCTCAATTATACATTCCAGATCCGAAGTTAACTTGTTGTATTCTAGAGTCTATAGCGGCTTAATAGAGTATAGTGTTCAAATCTGGACTAGGTCCCGAGGTTTTTCTGCATTTGCGGTTTCCTCGTTAACAAAACTTATGGTGCCTGTGTTATTTCTTTTCGGCATTATATTTGTTTATATAATTGAAATATCACAGGTTGTGCTTAGTTCAATCAATTGGTAAATCCAACCTATGGTTGTTGATTAAAATTAATTGACACTTGAACATTGGTCTTTGATGCAGTTCGGGTTGTTTCTCATAATAATCGTGCTCGCGGATTCCTATCTCCATTTGATTTCTTTGATTACATTGAGAAGCAGCTTGATAACTCTTGGATATATTTTCCTCGATTGAGTCATTTGTCTAGTTGATTCTCTTGGAATTATATTGGAGTTAGTCCATACATATTGCGTAAAGAAATATTTGGTGTGGTTGTTGTACCCCCACTTTTTCCGTTAGTATTCCACTCACAGATGAGCTTGTCAAGCTTGAAGCTGCCAAAATGAAACTTCGCAAACAACGTAATAAAGCCAATTGGATTCCTGTTGCAAACAAGAACACAAAGATGTTCCACTTATCTACTTCAGAAAGAATGTAAATGCCACCAGACATCTAGATATTACTCAAAGATTGGGAATCCATATCATGAAGGCGAGAGAAAAGTACTTCCCAAAAATACTTTGGCAAGATTATCAAGAACCATGAGTTTTTTATGGTGGGGGCACAACAACAAACAAAGGAAAGAGCATTACATAGATAGGAGTAAACTTTATGATACTAAACCTAATGGTGGTTTGGGCCTTAGACATCTTTTTTCCTTAGAGTAAACTTACTTATACTAAAGCTAATGGTGGTTTGGGGCTTAGACGCTTGGAAATTTAAAGAATGTCAAAAATGTAATTAGAGATGCTAATTATATTATTCTCAATGTCTGGGAGCATTGTTGCATCATTTATTATCCTTTGGGAGAACCACTTACCAATGCGGATAATTGTTAAGGTGTTACCAAGCCTAACTCTTATTATTTCCTTATGAACTTTGTTTGGAATTCCTACCACTGGGGGAAAAGATTAATAAAAAAAAGTTAAGAGAGGAGAGAAGCAAACGCCTCTTCTATTAACGCAATTCCTCCGGAGTTTTGTTGTGCCTCGTAGCCATTAGAACGTTTACGGACAATGGTGAAGAGAGGATTTTCGGATGTTAAAGAGTAGTGATGAGAATTTTTTTAATTTCGTAAATAGATGATATTAATGAACTTGAGCAGAGCACGGTTGTAAAAGTGGTTTCTGATTGGCTAAACTCATAAGCAAACATAGTTAATGAGCCATTTTTGAATAATTAGAGCAAGCACTATGGTGTGCATTTTCTTGGTTGAAAATGAGCCACATAGCAAACCATAGTTCTTGCTCTGAAAAACAAAATTGTTGTCGTTGTTTTCTAAAAAAATTTGGATAGCGAACACTTTGATTTACAGAAAGTAATATATGGTGATACATATGCAGTGCTTACATTACTAATATAAGTAGTGAGCACATGCATTGCACGTCATCAACATTATTTTTTTCTTATTTTCAAATAACTTGGTGGTGCTTCGACAACGTACGTTATACTTTTTATTCAAAAATTAATAGTTATGTTTTACTGTAGAACCTCTATACGAGGATTTCCTAGGGACCACAAATAATTGTTCTTATATGGAGGTCTTCTTTGAAACGATCAATTTTATATATGTACCTAGGAGAAAACATAATTACGCACAACAAACATCACAATGTACCCAGAAATACAAATATTAGTTAAATTTTGTTTAGTTTCACATGTATGATACATATGTTAAATATTCGAAGTTTGATATGCAACACAATGTACCTAGGAAAACATAAATTTTGTTTATTTTCACATGTGAAATTCATTTAGTTTCACATATATTAGTTAAATATATGAAGTTTGCTATGTAACACAATCCACACAAAATTCAACAATGATACGGAAAATTGATAAACAAAATTATATGATCGAAGATATTTAAATAAGTCGTGCAAAAAAGAAAAAAACATCATAGGAATTTTCAAATCGGTTAAAATAATCTCTTCGTATTAAACCTTGATGTATGATATGACCTATATTATTTATATACTATATTGTGAATAATTATTCTTATATGGAGGTAAGTTTCTTAATACGGGACCGGAAAAAAATATGACTTATTCCAGTATGGATTTTATTCTTAAATAAAACTTGCCAAATCGGGACCAAATTATTTTATTCTTATATAGAGGTTATTCCTATATGGAGTATTCTTATATAGAGGTTCTACTGTATTATGTATTTATGAGTCAATCAATTTTTCTTTATACAGATTTTTTCAATTCATTCTTAAACCGTTTCTAAATTTTGAGTGCAATCATACAAAAATTTGGAGAAAACATAAAGAAAAGGAAAAAAAAAATTGACATTTATGCTCGTGGCATAGATAATTGAAGGATACATTGTTTAAAAATTGGATAGATCTGGATCATTTTCTACCTGAAACCAATTCTTGTTCTCGGTTTACTTCCAAGGGACAAGAATGATATGGATCAAGGGGAAAAGTCTTCTTACAACTTTTAGTATTTGCATCAAATGTTGGCTAAAGTCTTTTCCCAATACACTAGGGAGTTGCCCCGTCCAGATGGTTTTTCCCTTCAAGTAAGTGCTAGATAAGACGCCAAATACTTCAAATAGGGAATAGCTGTCTATTCAGTAGAAAGAAAAAAAAAATGAAATAAACCTTACTTTCCATACCTTGATTTGAGTCTTGATAAAGTTTGAAGTACAAACAAATAAAACAGAGGCGGATAAAATGAAAAACATCATACAAACTAGTACTTGCCCAAGAAGTTAAGGCTTGCTAAAATGAAGCGCCTAGAGGTAGACCAAATATTCTAGCCTAAATGTAGGGATGTATGTGGCAAGATACGTGGCTATGGAAGAAGGAAATAATTTCCAATAAATTGGCTATCCATTAGGAGATTTTTTCATCTTCTTTCTTCTTCTTTTTTCCGAGGAAAGAGGTGGCCCTCGAACTTGTATTGATAAAGCCGATTAGAAAATCGGAAACCTTACGAGGATTTTCTAAAGATTGCATAAAAATCATACAAATTGTAGTATCTCCACCAATTCTTGCCAATGAAATCCATCCCTGAATTAAAAGCAGGTTTGAGAAAACCTTCTCTCTCGTAGAGAGGACCAAACAATTAGGGCCAAATTGATTTTGAAAACAAAACCGGTTTGTATCAAAGCACAACGTAATGACTAGATTAAATCCAACCCATTGTTCCTCAGAACATGTAGGTCACATGAACTGGAGTTTTTTAATTTTATATCGCCTAATGAAATCAGGGTAACGGAGACCCAGCTAGCGGAAACAGTAGCCAAATAGTAACCATAGTGTCTAAAGTAACAGTAGTATCCAAAGTGTCTTGAGTAACAATGGTAATCTGAGTCGGTCTTTAGGAGTTTGGATCGGAGAAAGCAGCTGTCTCGGCATTGGAGATGTGGTAACAATTGTAGAGATTGAATAACTTGATGGTAATCTTGAACAACTAGTTATTGTTGTCTTGGTTTCTTTAACTTGGGATGTTGATATGTTTGTTCATGTTTGTGGGATAACAATCTTCATTTATATCTTCTTAACATCAGCAGTGAGGCAATCATCCATTAAAATACAAACAACCCAAAGTTTTACATCTAGAGGAAGAATCAAACAATCTAGAAAACAATGATTCGAGTCATTCGACTTTATGTTGGGATAGTAACAACAATAATGAAAATAAATTGAAAAATAACAAGAGATACTTAGCTTGATTTGCAGTAACTTGGAGGATGCATTCGTCGAAGTAGACATGCGGAGCAAAAATTGATAGAGACACACGTATATGATATGATGTCCTAAAGACAATATCTTTGATACTCCTCTAAATAGAGAGATGCTATAGCTTCATTGACGAGTTGCCTCAGGATACAACTATTGTTAGCATTCCTTCTTGTATCATACAAGAGAACGCCTAAGAACTTGCACAAGTTGAAAACGACTCATTAAAACCATCTTGTTTCACTCAAAAACTCGTAGAGAAAAAAATGGAAGAATGAAACTTGTTTTCTCTCCTACTCTCTTTTTTACTAAAAAACAGAGGAGTTAATGTTGAGTTGTTTTTCTCTTAAAACATGAAAACCAAAACATGAAGGAGTTCTTTTTGGTTTTTTTTCATTCTCTCCTGAAAACATGAGAAGAGTTTAGTTCTTTTCTCCTCTACTTTCTTCTTCTTCTTCTACTCTCTTTTTCTACCAAAATTAGAGGAATTAATTTTGAGTTGTTTCTCTCTCAAAACATGAAGTAAAACTTAGTTTTCTCAAAAAACTAAAAGAAGAAGTAGTTTTTATTGTTTTTCTCTTTATCTCTTTAAAAAATAGGGGAAGAGTTAAGTTCATCTTCTTCTACTCTCTCTTTTATGAATTGAAGACCCTTTAACTTATAGAATTTTCAAACGTTATTAACAATGAAAAGAATCTATACGTTATAAACAATAAAGATGTTCTCATGCATATGACAACAAAACTGAGAAGATTCTCATGTAGTTTTTAAACTTGTGTCAGTTATCAAAAGAAATGTCATGCATAAAACAATGAAAAGATTCTCTTTATTCACAAAAGAAATATGGATTAAAAATGAGAGAAATCAGACAAAGTTTAGGAAAAGTTGTGCCATGAAGCATGTGGGAGACAAGAATATTCCCACAAACAAAACAAATTGGCATCATGTTTTATTTATTCACAAAAACTGGTTTTTTTCCAACAATCCCCCACATGAATGATAAAACATATCGAATAAACAGAAGACATCAAAATTCGGCTAAGGTGTCCCAAAGATTGAACCTTAACTTAGTGAGAAGTTACCTAAACCGCTTGTTGTAACGGTGAATACAATGTCTTGAACCGCCAACAATGAATACAATTCAGAAATAACAACCACACTTGATGTCTCCATCGAAAGCTGCCAAGCTCTTGCGGTTGTGCCCGTTTTGTCCATGGGCTAAATCCCGGTTTTAATGAATGTCTCTAGAGAATCAGCTCAAATTCTCATAGGAAGCGGCCCCACTTCCAACATCCACATAGGTGAGTCCATCAAGAGTGTCCTGCCACACCCCATTTTAAACAAAAACATGGAACCCATTAAGATCTCAACAGATCATCCTATCTCATGCAGGTAACACTATCACACAGTTACACCATAGGGAGGGACAAAGATAGTGTTGTCTCGATATCACCATAAATTAGTTGTCTCATTGAGCCTTGATCTTGGAGATCCATTCACAAGGTTGAGTATCCTTCATGGTGATTTATTTTTATGAGCTTAAGTCCCATCCCCTTCAATGTAGAGATAACTACCTTTCTTTATAAACCTTACGTCAAAGGAACTGCAATATTATCCTTGGACCTTACAAAGTCAAGAGAGATAACTACTATCTCGTGTTTTCTCTGAAGCTATAGACTTTGACTCCATAATTGATTGAGCTGTACTTGTCTGTTTGTATATCTTCCATGACACAGACGCACCTACAAGTGTGAAGATGTACCCACTAGTGTATTTTGACTCATCTGAGTCCTACATACAGTTGGCATCACAACACCCTTCCGTCGCAGCAGGATTATTCCCAAAACTTAAGCAAAAGTCTGAAGTTCCTCTCAATTAAGTAGCTCAAAACGTTGTTGAGAGAATTCCTGTGATCCTGCCCAGGGTTGCAAGTGTACCTGCTCAAACTAATCATAATGTAAGCAATACCAGGTCTTATACAATTTATCAATTCTTATATAATTAGTCTTATATAAGCAATTACATAAGGCTGCTAATTACACAAAAATACTCAAAGTGGAGAGCATCGCCACCCTTGTTTTTTATCAAGTTACAAGTGAGAACACAAGGAGTAGAACCCGGGTTTAGCCTCATCCGTGATTAAATTTCTTTAGTACGGTTTATACAAAACGAAATTGACTAAGACTATAATCATCGGACGTCTCTACGATTTTTGTCCCTAAGATTACATCTTTAGGGTCTAAGTCTTTCATGTCAAAATTCTCATTTAGCATGCTTTTAGTGGTATTAGTAAAATCAATGTTCTCGCCTAATATGAGCATACCATCAACATGCAGGCATACAACAACATAAGCATCATCCTCGATTTAATGTAAACACATTTATCAGATTCATTAATCTTAAACCACTAGATATCATCACATGATCAAATTTTCATGCCTCTGTTTATGTGCTTGTTTCAAACCATACGAGAAATTTAATCAATTTGCATGCTTTGTTCTCCTGACAAAAAACCTTTAGGTTGGTACATATAAATTTCTACATTCAATTCACCATATAAAATTAGGTCTTAACATCCATCGATGTATATATTCAAATCATGAATAAAAGCAATAATACTCATCATCCTAACAGAAGTGATTCTAGTGACAGATGAATAAGTGTCAAAGAAATGTATTCCTTAATTTTTGGTTATAAATTTTAGCCATAACCATACTAGGTATTTCTCACGGTCCCATCTACCAAGGTCTTCTTTTGAAGACTATTCGGAAGAACATATAACTTCCTTGTGGGTTCAGTGTCCAGGACTCTACTATAAAGGTCACATAGACGAGGCTAAAACTTGTCTAAGTTCTAACTCTCTTACTTGTACTATGTCCAGTCTCAACATCTTGAGATGGGGTTGACTAGTCGAAGGAACATATGCGAGGCTTGTCATGGACCTTTTCGAGGTCCAATCTTCAAAGGAATTATATGTTTAAAAAATAAAAGCATCTCTAGATTATGTTACGATTGCTCATACCAATGTTATCAATGTCAAATAATATGCCCATTAACCTATATGCAATAGCATGCTCAAGATAAGTTAGAAATGCATAATCCATAATATTAGGTCAAATTTTTGATTTGCTTGGGAGGCGAAATAGTCAATACACCCCCACATTTTTAGGTATACATGTCAAGAACACAAAAATAGGTCATGCACCTTGCACAATCTTCTTGAGAGATTAAAATAAATATATTTTTATTTTATGCCCCCACAATTATCGAGATTTTTTAACATCTTTGTGATATCGTGTCATTTAACACTTCTTTAGCATAATCAAATCATGGTATTCTACCAACATTATGATTTAACATGTTTATGCATTCATTATCAATTAATAGCATACGAGTTTCACTTTATCTATTAATTCCTCATGTTCTATTATGCTAACGAGTTCAAAGCATTACATGAACTTATTTCCAAATATCATACCTCATAGTAAGGTAGATAACTATTGGAAATTATATTTAAAGCATAATGCACATGTGGAGAACGATAGTTTCCATACCTAAAATCATTTTACCTATTTTCCTTCAACTGTTTTGATAGTTGAGTTTCTCAAAGAAATTCTTTCATACCTTGGTCCTTTTGGTAGAAGACTCACACGCTTCTTATGGAGCACGTGTTCTAGCACTCCCAGCAAACCAACCTTCTTGTTGGATCAAGTAATTGTACCTCAACATTAGATTCGAGCAATCATTAGTAGGTCACAAAATATTGGTAATTAAACCATATGCTTTGTGTATTCACAAATAAATTTAAGCACAAAAACTTCTTGTTGCACCATAATTGTTAACCAAACATGTGATTTAAGCAAATTGGTATTACACAAACATATATAATCCAATTGATTTTTAACAAAAACAAAGTTGATACACAACTGATCAAAATCATATTATTCCTTCACAAAGTAATACAAATTTACCTCTACAAAGGATTATCGCTCATGTCGTAGGAATCGATTGCTAAATATCCTCTAAGTAATCACTACTACAGGTTCACATGATATGCCCAAAGTTATATCACATCACTAATCAAATTTTGCTAGACATAATCAAGAGATTACACACATTTCACATTTTCTGGACAGACATGCACAACAATTTTCCAAATATCTTATCTCTCAAACCGCATATCAAAATTAGATAAATCAAAAAGAGGTTTAAAGATAAGATCAAGAACTAAATATCTTATTTATATCAACATTTCCAAAAACTCATAGTTATGCCAGAAAAAATTAATTTTTCAGCAGAGTTTTTTCTGCCCATCAGAAATTTCAGAAACATTTTATAGTTTTGTAAAATATGTAAAAAATACTTTTACAACTCCAAAAATCATAAAACTTGGTTGGGTGAACAATAAATATGTCTACTAGTTGTTGTAAAAAGAATTCAACAAAACTCTTCTTGAGTTTAGAGATAAACCCGAAACTCTACAACTCAATATAACTTTAACTTTTATTCTTTCATTGATTTTGTAAAATATTAAAAAATACTTTTACTATTCCAAAAATCACGAAATTTGGTGAGGGTATCAATAAAGATGTCTACTACATCTTGTTAAAAGGATTTAACAAAATTCCTCATGAGTTATGAGATAAACTCAAAACTCTACAGTTCAACAAAATTTATTTTATTTATTTTTGCTTTTTTCACTAAAAAGATGAACATCTTTAGTTTTCCAAAGTTAGTCAACACCAACCATAAACAAACCAATCAATCATTCAATTTTGATTATTTAAGCCAAATGCTTTATGGCCTTTTTCACTAAACTTAATAGTTTGATTTTTCAACAATATTTTTTTTTTTGTTACAAAAATTAAACTAGCAAATATTGTCTTTAGGGATAGTAACAACAATAATGAAAATAAATTGAATAATAACAAGAGTGTTGGAACAATTGCCGAATTATTCCTGCACAACAAATAAAATCAAACACGAAACAAATTGTTATGGCTGAGTCGCGGACTAGGTCGCTTTCTTTAAGACATTTCGCTGGCTCTGTCCAAGATTGTGCAGCGAGTTCTTGATGGCGCGTCGTCCCGAGGACAAAATAGCCGAGATCAATCTCTTACACAATCGCTCTTGCACGGTGAAAGGATGTGAAACTTCTACACTTCATTATTGCTCAGAAACTCTTTTAGAAAAGCCAAGGATGATCACACACTTGATTTTTCTTTCTCACAAATAATTCATTTTTTCTTGAAAACTCAAAAGACATAAAATGAAAAGCTCTCACACAAGAGAAAAAATTATTTTCATAACTCTTAAAAGACTTTTCATAAAAAATTGATTTTTCTAGTCAAGTTTTTAATACAAATTATTAAAGTGCAATTAACACCATTAACACAACAAAGTATGAAACAGTCAAAATCAATTATAACAAAAATTAGTTTTCATTTAAGAAAAACTTTATTGTTACCAAAAATATTTTATTGGGAAATAAATTTATGTTTTAAATATATATTCCAAATAATCCCCCACTTATATTTTTAAAACATTGAGCAAGAATGTATAGAGTTGTGCATAAGCAAAGGTGTCTCGCGACTTGAACCTCTACGTAGTGTTAATATGCTCTCTTAAAATCTGACCGTAAAGTGAACATAAGTATTGAAATTTAGGAGATAAAAAGATTGCTTAACACACACGACTATACTAGTGTAAATTCTAAAGCCACACATTACGGCCCGTGCTTGTATCCGATTTAATGAATGATCTGAACGCCCATATTCTCATGAAGCGGCCAAACTTTCACATTCATATAGGTGAGTTTCAAGAGTACTCCTGAAAGTACCCCACTCTAAATAGAGATATAAACATCATTAAGAGTTTAAAAATTTAAAAATTTAAAATTAAACTCAACCTCTACTCGCTTCAGGATATCATGCTGTGGGATGAATTCTTCAAAAGCATGACTCTCGCATCTCTATATTATCTATGACTTGGTGTCCCATTTGAACCTATATTTTGGGATCTCACTCCATAGGTAAGGTTACCCTTGCAGAACTTACTTTTGAGACCTTGAGTTATAGGTTGGTAACAGCATCATAAATAAATCAATCTCAATAATGCATATCATCCATGACTTCGTCTAGTCCCTTTGAACCTATTTCTAGGTTGGGTATCCATCATAGATGACTCAATCTCAATGGGCATCAACCTCATCCCATAATATGTATTTACATCTTCTTATCAATCCTTTCGTCAAAGGACTAATGAAAACTCTTTTCAGACACTATTGTAGGATCACAATATCGCAACTCCAATACTTCGCGAGATTAATATAAACGACTGCGTCGCGAAGGAGTCGCATGGAGATAAATAAATGACATAATAAATGACGACAGTCAGAACATGAGGAAAATGTGAAGACTTGGCGAGATTTAGGAGTGTCATGAAGTCTAACACTTACATACTTGCGACGCTTCGCGGAAAGATTCCGAAAATAAATGATGCTTAAACAGCTGTCATCCACTTTGTAATACCCTATATAAAGGGTTGAGTAAGTCTGTTGTAGGGGGAGGACTCTTTGAATTGCGAAGAAAGTCATTAGGAGAGAGAAAATTAAGAGTGATTGTAATTTCTTTAGCTGTTTTACATTTCTTTGTAAACCTTTCAAGAAAACAATTAATAAAACAAATTATTATTCATCTCTAAATGGATTGATTAAGCAAATTCGAGTGAGGTGTGTAGTGTAGGATTTCCTGCCCAACTACATATGCGCTAAACGAGGAGAATTTGGAGTAAGAGAAGAGAAATTTGATATAATTTTTAAGAATTTACCAAAGAAAGAAATGGTTAGAAGGAGAAATGTACAGAAGAAGGACAAACAATCGTGAGAAGAAGCGGGAGACTTGCTTTGGTGAAAGGAGAAATGAAAGGGGAGAATCATCAAGGATGAACATAAGAAATGATGAAGAAAATCAAATTCAATCGCCAATTCAACCGATTCGCAAACACAACTACTGATTATGATAGAGTAAGTGTACACACATGGAGATCAGATTCTATGGAAGAAAGAAAGGAAGAACAACAACGGATAAATAATGGACAAGGAGGTAGAAATCGAGAAGAGATGGGAGAAACAATTCGTGGAAATGAAGAGATGGCGACATTAGAAACATTGAGACAAACGAGTGTATGAAGAAAGGTGGTTAGAAGCGGAGGAAGTGCAAATTTAACAAGGAAAAATCATGAGTTGAGAATGGAAAATCTGAGATTGCAAAATAAAAGATCGAGGAGTAAAATGAGATCAAGATTAAGATCGGTCGGAGAAGATCGGAGAGAGAACATTACACTTGTAAAACTATTAATGAAGAAAATTTGGAAAGAGAACCAAATCTTGGTGAAGGATGTCGCGAGAGAAGAGAAATAGAAGGAGATCGCTATGTTCCCGAATTGAGGCGTACAAAATGGCCAAAATGATGGAAATCAAGGAGATAGGCAACCTCGAGCGAGAATAATCCAGGCGATGTATAAAATCGAATAGAAGGAAGAATAATATTGCATGGGAGAGAGGCGCGAAGGAAATAAAAGAGATCGAAAATGACATTGAAAAACACTATGTTGAGCAAGCACGTCTAGCTTGCGAAAGGGAAAGATTGAGGCGAGAAATAGAAGAACGTGAATTTGAAGAGGCAATTCGAGCGGGATAATCATGACAACGAGAGAAAGAAGGCGCGAGCAAAATCGCAATAAGGAAAATATCAATGAAGAATATGAAAGAGTGCAAAGGAGAATCGATGGACAACGAGAAGAGAAATTGATAGATAGAATGGTGTACAAATTCGCGAAAAGAAATGAGGGAGAAAGCCAGAGAAAGGAGAGAAGAAAGTGATGAGCCGGAAAATATAAGTAGACATGAGCGCGAGAAGAAGAGAGGTGGAATTAAAAGACCAATAGATTCAAATCGAGGCAAACTAACAAATTTTGAGAGAATTGGCAGAGATGAGAGGATATTGAACAGTAAAAGAGAAGGAGGAAGAAGATACAGGTTAGACGAAGCCATCGCAGGTTTTAAGAATCCCTTTACATTGGAGGTGCGATTAGGAGGAATACCCCCAAAATGTAACTTACAAAGCATTAACCAAAGATTTTTGATGGGACAACTTGTGCAATACAACACATCAAGGAATATGTAAGATGTATGTTACAATGGGAGAATCATGATGCCATATTGTGTAAATACTTTGCATCAAGTTTGTGGAGAAGCGTTGAAATGGTTTGAGGGTTTACCAAGAAATACTATCACGTCATTTAATCATTTACGAGCTATATTCTTGGGCGTATATAAGTAACAACTCTTCGCGACCTGGCATTGAAGATGTATTTGGGCTAAAACAAAGAGTTGGCGAGAGCTTGAGACATCTGCCAGTAAGATGGAAGACAATGTGTAGCGAAATGGCGGGACGGGTTGATGAAAGATATCTCATACTATCATTCATAAATGCTATGTTCGCAACCAACTTATTATATGTTCAAATTTTCGAGTCAAGAATACGATCACGATGACCGAATTGAGAGAATTGCAAGAGGAATATATTGCTTTGGAGAAAGGCAAAATGAAGTAGAATCGTGCCCGATTGCGAATACAAATTCAAGTCTGCGAATGCAAGTCAGTTACCTAGATTAATACAAGCAGGTGGCGAGCACCTCGCAAGGGCAACAAGAGAGAATGGTAGATGATAAACAACCAAAATTGGTAGCTATGGGAAGTCGCGATCGGGAAGAATTTGAAAGAGAAAGAAATTTCTACAACAAGTGGCGGAAATAATAAAATTCAAAGGCTTGATCAACGCAAGAAACCTATGGAGGTCAAAGGCATAATTTACGAGAGACTTATGGAGGCCGAGAGGCGGGAATTATCACAGAGGACAGCGAAGTCACGAGTAGTGTGGGAGGAAATTAAAATGCCGCCATTGAATGCCGGTGTGGAAAAATATGGGAAGCAATACTTTTGATGGAAAACATACGCACCGGAACATGGGAAGTGAACCACCACTTGGAGATAGAAGTCACGAGTTACATTCTTACCACCGCTTTCATGGGCACCTAACGAATGACTGCGAGAAACATCAAGAGAATTATCCTAAGAATGATTGATCAAGGAAAGTTGAATCACTTTTTAAAAGAAGAAGAGAAAGTTCAACATTTACCACCACCTAGCAAAGGGAAAAGAAACATTTGTTATAGAAGTTGGGGCAAAGGCTAAAAATTTGTTTTGCAACTCCATTGTACACTCATACGCACTATTGAAGATTTTCATGACGGTGTACTTAGTAGAGTTTTGCGAGGGATGCTGATGATAAAGAAGTGATGAATGTTGCGAAGACATCGCAGCTAAAAGAATTGCAACTTCGATTATTTCTTTCTCGGTGAAGAAGTACCCAAAGGAAGAGAAATACATGATAGCCCATTGGTTGTGAAGGTCGAAATTAATCCAAAACCTATTGATGGCGAAGATGATGAAGCGGAAAATTGTTGGGCAATCAATAGAATATTAATTGATCTTTGGCGGATTCGGTCAACATTCTTTTCTACCATACTTACAAAACGATGGGAGGAAAAGATGAAGATTTGATCCCTTGACATACAAGATATATGGTTTCAATGGTAATGCGAACAAGCCCAAAGGAGAAGTGCACATGAGGATACCCTTACGGGGGTTATCAAGCGATATTTTGTTTTGTGTAGTTGATGTGGAATCTCCCTACAATGCATTGATTGGAAGACCATGGCTTCATGAAATTAAGGTGTAGCATCCACATACCATCGGTGCATAAAATTTCCACATCCTAGCGGTGTCGGAATTATAAAAGGAGATTGGATAGAGGGGCAAAAATGTTATGAGGTGGATGTAGAGAGCTGCGAAGAGAGAACGGCAAAAAGAAAGGTTGGAGGAAGAATGTAGAGGATGAACAAAGAAAAGAAAGACTAATGGTAGATACCATAGAAACAAAAGAAGAAGAGATCTGAAGTGAATGCACAAAAACAATCGAATATCATGATGCAAAAGGAGACATTGAAATGTTGGGTGATGCGGAGCGGAAGGAAGTAAGAATAAAAGGTGTAAAAAATGAATAATTGCGAGAAAAGATAACAATTCAGTGGTGAAAGCATGATAAGGATAAGAAGCGAGAGATGATGGTTACGGAAATTGTCTTGAGAATCTCGCCATGAAGAATGTGTACAAATCTATTGAATAATTGAAATGAGATTGTGCGATAACCCATGAGACAAATGATTGAATAAATTGATAAAATGAATGAGTGAGTGAATGGGACAAACCTTTATGGCGTACACCCTAGTTCGCGAATGATATTCATAAGAGGCAAATGTAAGACCTAAAGTACGTCATATAAGGGGGTATCTCTTAACATGGCTCGGTGGAAGGTTACAGCTCTGAAACCACGGGTCATGGAGATTTGGGGCCCATGAAAGCCTATCAGGGGAGATACCTTGGATTTCCAACTATATATAAGGTTATATCTGGTTGGGCCAGAGGTCTCTTCAAGGAGTGGGTGTATGACACAATGGCCGAGGTACGGTTGAGTCAAGAGTGCGGGAGCATGTAACTTCCTTACCACTCTTGACAAGTCTTGGCACATTCGCACTTTCGGCCCGATGATCGCGTAAATAAGCGACACAAATATAATTACACTTTCTTACTACTCAAAATATAAATATAGCAAGGGCAAGAAAGGATCGATCCCACAGAGAGGTCTAGGTTGTCAAATTATTATGGTTCCTTATAAATAACAGGTAGTTTTGTGATTTTATGAAATAAAATAAAAGCAAATAAAGAAATAAGCAAACAAATAAGATAGAAGAGATATTGGTTAAGGATTTCGTTTTCATTCACTAACATGCTTTTCACAATAACTAGAATTGATTTTTAATCTCAACTTTTATCAAAGACCCTAGAATACCTTAATCGCAAGAATATCCCGCAAATCTCCTCATGTCATCAACAAACACATTAAAAGATGCGAATATGAATTCTACCTAAAAGGAACAACCTAACGTGTAAAAGCACTAATCAAGTTTAATTCCCTAGATGCGTTAAGTTCTATGAAATCGGGCCAATCAAAGCAATTGAGCGTGGAAAGCGCTTCTAATTCAATTTAACAAAGGTTACGATTCACATATGATCATAAGAATATATCACTACAAACTATAATCATATTATGCTACTTGTATCCAAGGAATATCACTTTTCGTATAATAAACCCTAAACTAGCAATAGATGTGATTAGAAGTTCTACCAATTTGCAACTTGACAAAACAATCAATCAATCATAAAACAATATTTTGAGAGAATTGCAAGCGATAGATATGAGACAAAACTAATATATTGAATCAAAGAATCATATTATGTGAAATCCAACTATTCCATAACCAATAATAAACTTAGGTACTCATATTCAAGGAGTTCATCACAAGAAGAAAGAGAATTTTCATGTTCTGAACCCTAGAAAACAAGTAGAGATAATAAGATAATCCTCAAAAAGATAGAAGTCCTCTCTTTTATATATTCCTCAATTTCCATAAAGGATACTCCTTCCAAAATTAGGTTTTGTCTTCAAGTCCATTAGTTGGAAATTCAAAGCCCACCATGGAGAGAAACCCGTGTAAAAATTATGTCCCAAAACCGCTCACTAGAAAAAACGGGATTGTGGAATCCGCCGGAAAAGTCGCCGGAAAATTATCTCAGGTGACCGGCAAAGTCAAACCGGCCACCGGGTCAACGGGTCGGAACGGTCAAGTCAGATCGGGTCAAATCGCTGAGTCAAACCGGCTAGTCATACCGAGTCATTTGGTCGGTTGGAGTCGATGGTCGAGGTTACTTCGAGATGAGTCAGGTTCATGTCAGCTGGTAGTCAGACCTTGGCTGGGCTTAGCCACATGCCATTGCACACTGCTGCATCATCATTGTGCATCACTCATCCAGCCCTCACTAGTACCAGCTCAAGCCATTCACAGCCAAGTTCATAGCTCATTCTTCGTAGAGTAATAGACGACTTTGGACACCTCGGACCACCACCATTCTCGGCTCTGCCTGCCCGGCTCCACATGACTACCACCAACTCGGTCCCTCGACTCCATTACTGACTCCACAGTGAAGAAGAAGTCTTACACCTGAGACCTTTAGCTCTTAACTGCATCACTGCCTGCCCCTGCAATCTCAGCTCAGGCCATCTGCAGCTCAACCAGAGCATTCCACTCTCTGCACCTGTAGCTCATTGCACTCACCAGCCAGCTCTTCACTCCAAGTGCAGCTCAGTTCTTCTCAACCAAAGCATCAGAACCCAAACTCAGTAAAATCACCACCTTACTAACCCGACTTACTCACAAATGCAAAACCTCCAGGTTCTGACTACAACATCACCACCATTTGCTGCATCTCCCTTATGCCACCCTCATCATACACTCACACACATCTGGCTTTCTCAGCTATACCAAAACCATCACAGCCTGGGCCACCTCCTTGAATCACACACAACCAGATTTCTCAGCCATCAGGCCATGGCAACAGCTTCAATTTAACCCTTGTACTGAATCCGCCTCAATGCCACCAGACCCTCTCCATTCGCAGAACCCACTCACAACTGACTTTACACCACTGTGATTTGACTTTATCTGACCACTAGAACCAAACCAACTCCATGTCTTCATAAAGATTGCTAAAGCAAACCCCTTAGCCTCATCATCCTCATTTATGTAGCGACTCACTTGATGCCTCGCCATTTCTTCCATGTTCTCCTCGGCCCAATTCATAACTCGCACCATTTTACAGACAAAGCAAGTTCAGACCATCTTGCAGTCCACACGTTAACCTCATCATCACAAACATCATTGCATCATCTTCTTGTTGCTCCATTCTGCACCACTACAGGCCTGGCCATTGTAGCAAAACCAGCTGCAACTCCAATCCCAGGCCAGCATCAACACACATAACACCCTTCCATCCTTGCATTCCAGCACCACATAGGCAAACCCAATTACAGCACCTTTGCCATTCCATTGCAGCATCAAGTCCATTTCTACCACTCCTGTCACACCATATATTGCTCTCTCTCGCTCCTATCTTTAGCTCAAGCCTTGTCAGGCCAACGGCTTTAGCTCCGGTTCCATAGCCTGCACTGCATCTCCACCGCAATGCCTCTCACAAACACAAACATCTCACAATTTTAACAGCAACAGTGATTTCCATCTTAACTGCATCACCGGCATCAATTCTTCGAGGAGCTTGCCTTTTCGTCACAGACCGATTCGAACCCAAACGGCAGCCATGTTCATCAATTTCTTCATCTCCATAATTGAGACTCAATTAATCACAAACCCATGTAAATCTCCGATCTGTTCTTCAATTTACGCATCTCGATCTGTCTCATTGATCGGTAGCATCCATTTCTTCTCGAGAACCCCATCAACACCCAATTCGTCCCGATTTGAACCCTAAACACCAAACAGAGTCTCCACCATTTCTGAGGCTTTATAAATCAATTTACAAATCCAAAGATTCTGCCTCGATTTCGATCTTAATTTGCCAACAGACTCAATCTCTTCTCACATTCATCACCAGATCTCTTGATTTCAACTCATCTTTGTTTAGGTGAAATTGAAGTGAAATTCTCGACTAGGGTAATAGAGATGGGATATTAAGACACCCCAGGATAAATTACACCCCAAGATAGGTGCCCCTTAACACTGGCTCGGCTCCCGATAGTGTTCCTTCAAATAGAGTTGGCCCTTAACCGTGATCTAGGCTCCGGATAGCACATTCTGTGAAATGACACTCTTGCCCTTTGTCTTCCAAGTTCTTATTTTGCTCATAACTTCTTCATACGAACTCGGAATGACTCCAGTTCTTTCGCCATTGCCTTCGTCTTCTCGTCCCTCTACACAATGAAAAGTAGAAATCTTGCATTTGAACGAGTTCCAATTGGTCTTTTTGCTCCAAATGACTCCATTGCACCTAATGAACTCAAAAGCACACATAAGATACATAATTTACAAGAAAACTCGCAAAGAAAGCATAAATACTAGATATTAAATACGGTGTATTCTACACCTATCACCCGAAGAAAACTCCACTTAGGGTGCAGTCTCGTAACCATAAACCATATAGGTATAAGGGATAAGAGGCTGCGAAAACAACTGGTTGTTGTTAAGACCGGATGGGAGGAGCTAGTCTTGTATGGCGATGTACGCCTCCTTGAAGGGGCAACCGGGGAGAAGATAAGGCGGCACCCTCCGTTAGGAGCTGATAAGTGTCAAAAGACGCAAATGTCACGAGGCTTTATTTTCGCAAGAGAATTTAGACTTGTCATATTTTGTGCAATGATCTGCACAGAGGCAATAATACTAACACAAGGGTAAGGCGAGATCAAGGGGTTTTTACATGAAAGTGTAAGAACGTCTGCGATTTCGTCGCAAAGACAGCAATGTCACGGGATTTTATGGTCGCAAGAACGTTTAAACCTGTCATATTGTCGCAAATATAATGTCTGTAGAGGCAAAAATACTTAAGAAATGAAAAGACAAGGTCAATGGGTCATTACATGAAAATGTAAAGACGTCCCTGCCCGATCTTGTCGCCATGAGGGGTGGCAAAATAAGACCTTTACTTAGGAAGGCATAATAAGACCACACAAATAATGATCAGGCAAGATCAATAGATTTCTTAATCCATGAAGACATCTTGCGATCTTGTCGCATTGATAATGTGCAAAGTCAAAAAAAAAAAAAAAAAAAAAAGAATGACATATATATATCTCGCGAGAATAATCATATTTTATGTAACTTGCAAAGTTGATTATATTTTATGTAACTGCATAAAGTTGATTATATCTTATGGACGGAGGCAAGTGTGAAGTTATAATTACAAAGAAGGGTTGTTTGATTGATATATCTGAACAAAGGAAGCAAAAAAAGTTGAAATTCACATTCAATGGTCAAAGATATATGTATACGAGATATTACAAGAAATGAAAGAAGAAAAAGAAGTTATTTCTTTTAGGTTCTTCTTCTTGATCCGATTCTTTGGTTCCATCTCTCGTCTTGATTCTTCTTCTTCATTAGCTTCACTATCGGACACATCGAGACAGGCAAGTTCTCGGGAACTTTTGACAAAGGAAAGGATATGAATGAAGAGGAATGTTGTGATCGTTACAAACTATTTCCATAGCTTGATTGCGAAAACGAACAGCATCATTATTAAAATTCGCCACTGTAGCTTGGAATTAACGTGACTTAGAATATTTATTCTCGCGAATAGAGAGATCCATGGCGAGTTGTTCTTTTTCGGTTTCAAGTTCTCAATCCTTGTTGAAATCTCTTTTGATTACGAAAACATGAAGAAATGAATTAATGATAATAGTACAAAAAGAAAAAAAACGAGAAAAGTAAAGAAGTATAACAAACAACCTTCTCTTTCAAAGATCATGTCCTTGATTAAGGTAGTTTGCTCGGTGCGAAGACTAACATCGACACCTAAGTTATTTCTAGCGTTATCTAAAACCTTCGCAGCCCAGGCAAATTCATCATCATTATTTATGACAAAAAGTGAGCGAATTTGATCTTCTCGCTCGCTAAGTAGGGTATTCTGACGAAGGACCTCATCTCGCTGAACTTGCACATCAAGGAGAGATTTTTGAAATTTTTCTAATGCCTGTGCACCTCTGTTAGTAATGCGATCTTTCTCATCTATGAGATCACTAACTTTCTTCCTTAAGGTTTTGGCTTTCTTCTTGGAATCAAGATACATTCGTTTAAGTTGATTAGCTAAACTTAAACTAGCCCTATGCTCGATCTTTAAGAGATGATATTTGGATCGAAGATCCTTTAATGAAAGAAGGTTAGTATCATTTGAAGAACTACTTAGAGATTCATTGAGGCGAGTAAGAAGGACATCATCATCCATGGGCTCGGGAAATGAATGGAGAAGAATGGATTCTTCAGAGAGATTATATATGTCTGCGAAAATAGTAAGTCAGGCAAAGAAAAGTAAATGATAAAAAAAAATAAAAAAAAAAATCTGAGGAGTAAAGATTGCTATACCATAAATTTGCTGATTTGCGCTTTCAAGAGTAGATACTCTATTCCGTTGAGAAGTAAGCTCAGCCTCCAGTTGTTTAATCCTTTCATCCTTCACGCGAGATCCGTGACTTCACTCTCTAGTTCTCGGATCTTATCTTTAAGTTGCAAATTTCTCTTTTCAAGATTGTTTGTGTCTTTTCTCAAGGTCGAGAGCGACAACAAAGAAGCTCTCCCAGACTACAAAGAAAAATATGGGAATGATTAAGATAGAGTTTATAATTGAAATCACAAAAGAAATAAAAGGATACAAGCATACCAAAGCATTAAGAGCGTTTAAGAAACTAGAAGTCATTTGTTAGGAAACCGTGAGAAATGACTCATTATCCTCCAGCGGTGGGGCATCGCAAATCTTAGCGAGAGCTTCGCAAGTAGGTTAAATGATCGTCTCCCAACCCTTGCATGGAATCGGAAAAGATGCTAGACAATTGCGCCATAGCGAGAGGTGGTTGAGTGATTCTCCCTTGCGGAAGAAGTACCAACCTCATTTTCATTCTCGTCGGAATTCTAAATCACATTTGAGAACTACAATGAGAAGAGAGATGGGTTTTTCCGTTTTTAGAAAACGGAGCGGAAGACTTGTCATATGCAAAGTAGCTTTATTCTTGCCTTTAGCCTTTGACTTCGGCCTCTTTAACTTCAACCTTCGCATACGCATGAAGATAAGAAACAGAGGCAACAATATTGTTTAAAATAACAAAGAAAATGTTTCTTACTTCATTCGTGAGCGATCGAAGTATTGACAAGATGCTTGGCTTTGGATTTTCTTTATATTTCTTCCTCATTAAGCGATCTAAAATTTTTGAAAGTTAATAGATAGATAAAAGAGGAAAAGATGTCGCAAAGCAAAATTGAAGAAGGAAGTATACCTCATTTGATTCCTCAGGCCACTTAAATTCCCAAGGATGGTAGTTCATGAGGTGTGCGGGGAGAATATGTGAACTGCGATGTAAGGACCACTCAAAAGTAAAGGAATAACCCACCATTTCTCATCTTTGGAATGACGGGAGTATTATTGTTGCCCGAATGCCAATCAATATCTTGCATAAGCAATTTGTCAAAGATTAACGTTATCATTCTTTTCAAGGAGCACCCCAATGAGATTTATTATTTCTCATATTTATAACGAGAGTAATTCGCAAAGAAATTGTCCACGGTATACTTCTCGGTAACTATTTATAAATCTACAAACCTAGGATCCCTAACATTATGAGGATATAAAGATCCTTTACCAAGCGCCACGATGGCGAATTCAAGCATTAAACGAATGCGATCGCCACTCAATTGATAGACGGCTCCATGAGAATTTCTTATGGGCAAGGATTTCATAGAATAATGGCAACTCGGGATTGTACAAAGGGATGGGGAGTCTGCGAGGAGTTGACCTAATGAGATTATGATTTTATGATCATCACATTGATGATCGAAAAACGATTTTGCGAAAGAATAGATGAAGATCCATGATCGGGAATGGTTGATAAAGTGAAACCCTTTTCCTGTAACTTCTTTTGAACATCAATAAAAGAAGGAGTGTATGAACGACCAAGTGAAGCCATTGCTAGAAGTATGGGAATGGATGATTGCAGATCAAAAGAATGAGAAAGAAGTAGAAGAATTATGGTAGCAGAAGCTCAAATTGCGGAAAGAGAGAGAGAATTAAAGAAAATTTGCAGAAGGAAAGTAAAAAAGAAAGAGAAAAGAGTGGGGAAACTATTTATAGAGAGAAAGAATCTTCGGGAATATAAACGCATTTAATGCGAGATGGGACGTGAATGGTTAAGAATAAGTAGTTGAAAGAGACATGTCAAACAAGAATGGAAGAAGAAACACACGTAATAAATTCCGTACATAAATAAAACGAGCAAAAATGAACAATGGCGAAGTAAAGATGAGCGGCTGCGGCATTCTAAAATATTGTTCTCATGACATTCTCTTCTTCGCAGAGAATACATGAGAAGAGGCAAGATGTAGGATCGAATATTAAACTCCAATACTTCGCAAGATTAATAAACATTGCGTCGCGAAGGAGTCGCATGGAGATAAATAAATGACAAAATAAATGACGACAGTCGAACATGAGGAAAATGTGAAGACTTGGCGAGATTTAGGAGTGTCGCGAAGTCTAACACTTACATACTTGCGAGCGCTTCTTAAGATTCCCGAAAATAAAGGACGACTTAGTCATCATCCACTTTGTAATACCCTATATAAAGGGTTGAGTAAGTGTTGTAGGGGGAGGACTCTTTGAATTGTGAAGCAAGTCATTAGGAGAGATAAAATTAAGAGTGATTGTAATTTCTTTAGCTCTGTTCTACATTTATTTGTAAACCTATCAAGAAAACAATTAATAAAACAAATTATTATTCATCTCTAAATGGATTGATTAAGCAAATTCGAGTGAGGTGTGTAGTGTAGGATTTCCTGCAACTACAACTATATAATCCATTCTCATAATATCAACTCTTATAGTTGTCGTTGCATGCATTCTCAATTCTTGCAATAGCCGCGTACTATCACATTGGATTAATATGTCTGCTCCTCTATCTATTAGAGGATCGAATCGCTACATCCCTTAAAGGATTCAAGGCGAAAGGATGTCCAATCAGCTTCGCAGTATTTTTAAAGGATTGCGGTAACCATTTAGATAGTGTATTTCTAGGCGTAAGATGCGTTTGAAACGCCTCATAACCTTATCAATATTTTACCAATTTTCCATACCAGGATTGGTAAATGAATATAAAACCCCCACTATGGAAGCAATATATTACACACCCACTACAAAAAATACTTATATATATAGTCAATCACGTAGCAAAGAAGCATGCGAGCTACCATACTCATGTCTAGTGCAATCACACACAATCTCAAAATCATTAGCACTAAACCAAATAAGTGAGAACTTATTTACAGTCAGACTATATATATTTTTGTCTTTTTTAAAAACTCTATTTTCATTGAAATGAAAATTGATCCAAAGAAAGAAAAAATTCGTTTCAAAAATATACACCATCATCACTCAAGTCTTTCATGTCAAATAGCAAACTAAGCATGTTCTCAGTTTCATTTTCATCTTATAAGTTAGAATAAAAAATCAACAAATCACTTATGCATACAAAACAAAGAGTATTGTGCATTTCACTTTCATCAATTCTGAAATCATTCGAATGAATCAAGTAAACAATTTTTATTTTATAAATTGTTTTAAAGTTGTTTTTCAGAATATAAATGATAACTTATCTAACTTATATGATTTCTTTTATTGTAGAAACTACACAGTTTTCCATGCTTGGTTTACATAGATTCTCATCCTTAACTTACACAAAAGTAAATATTTATACTTATGACTATAACAAATCATACATTGTAGAAACAACATTAACAAAACAAGCATGTAAGTTATTTAGCGACATGAATGCAAGAGTCAACAATTTTTCTGTTTGCTTGTCTAAAAATAATAGGCTCATAAAAACTTTTTTCCAAAGATTTAATAGTTTGAAGAACAAAGTTACTCTCTATAAGAAGTTATTTTCCAGCAACAAAATATTCATGACTAACTTTTAGTCTCACTATAGTTATGCATTTCTAGGTTCATTCTTAGTAAATTACTTGTCACCTTCATTTTTCAAGTTCCACTAATTTAAATCAAAGTACATTAAAATATAGGGTATGGTACCCCACTATTTTTTGACTCAAACAAGAATTTCAAAAAAAAATCCAAACATCCCAAAAAATTGTGAAAAAATAATAAACCAATGATCTAAACCCAAAAGCGTTTTCCACAATATAGAGAAAAATTCAAAAATTTTCTTGAAAGCAACATTGCCTAATATTCACTACTCAAAAATCATATTTGATATCAAGACAAGTTAGTCGAAGCATCTTTATAAAATTCTCAAATACTTTATTTCATCCAATCCATTGCAAGTTGCGTAAGATTTGAAAATGTACATGCTTTTATGAGTTAGGTAAGATTATTACATACTTGTTACTCAAAAATTCACCAAGTTCATAAGAAAATATAACATGCTCATATTCATCACTAACTCATTGATTTCCCAAAAAGCATGATAAAATCTCATATTTCAAATATTCAAAATTCAATTTATGTTATGATAAAATTGTAATATAATATTCAAACATTTTATTCATAACTTATCATTTGTAGCGATGCAATGATCAAATTCAACAAATTTCTTATCTCACTCTTGTTTATAACAAGATATGAACATCTTGTTATTAACAAGTTGAACATCTTGGAAACTAGATATATCTTTAACAAGATTGTTCTACCCAAAGTAAACTTTTAGGCTATACCAATACCGAAAGTCCTAGTGATGTGAGTATATCTCAACGCCACTTTCTTTCAAAACGATTTGGTTCAACTTTTGAACCATAACCTATCAAAACAAATATGGTGCAAAAAACCAACATATATCAACCTCTCACCGTATCCATAGTTCATATTAACTAAGTGTTTATGGGTGAAAACTATTCCTGCTGGATTTGGTAATTTGTGGTGTGTGGATGAGGAATGAATCTAAATCCTAAACAAATGCACTACGCGGTGAGTGCTTGTAGATTCGGAAATCAATCATGCAAGCCCTACCTAAACCAAGAAATGGCCGTTCCAGGACTTGTTTCGGTTACAAAGTGAAGGAGATGGGGTTGATCTTAGGGAGGGAAGCGAAGAAGGTGTTGAGGTTGTGAAGGTGTTGGCTTGCTTATGACTTGTAACAGAAAGGTGAGCAGGCTTATGATTGATGCAAGCAGGCTCTGGGTGTTTTGTATTAACACTTGGTTTCTGTCTAAATCTGGGACTTGTTACATTGTTGTTCTCTCCTTTTTTATCCTGTTTTTTGAAAATAGGGAGGAGAGCCTATTTATACAAGTCATTTGAGCCTTATTCACGTCTCTCGTGGGAAGTGGAGGAAGTGGAGTGATGGAGTAGTGGAGTTGTGTGTTGGTGTTACACGACCCGTCTTGCCCACTTCTCCTGTCATCTCTAACCGTCCATGACTTCCCGACACGTTCTTGTGATGGCGCGTTGCACGTCGCACGCCGTAAAACCGCAGGACCAATACCACGGTATGTATCCCCAGTTTGTGACATGATTGATGTCTGGAATGTGTAGATCGTGGGACCCACAAAAGGTAGCATATAATGCTAAGTTTAATAAATGCGTTATTCAGGAAATTGATACTTGTGAAGTATCGTGTGTATTTTATGCAGGTACTGCATCATGGTGTGGTAAAGTGACGAGTGGTGATCACCATGACGCCTCACTGACCAATTAACTCCTGACCATGGTTGTATAACCAAGCGGTGAAAGTTTGTACGGATGAGATGATCTTTGAGGCACTCATCTGCGACCGTTGATGGAATCAGGGTTTTGAAGAGGTGCGCCGGCATCACTCTTCAGCTTGGTTGAAACCAAGCATGGGAAGGATTTTGGAAAGGACCGACCGGGCATGCGTGTAGATAGCATGCCGGTGTACACGTCCGTACCTGTCTGTCCCATAAAGGCGCGATCTATGCCACTCAATTTGACCGGCAAAGAGGAGTGGTTGAGATCGATTTTGCAACAGAAATCTGGTGCCGCAAAAGCCGCACATCGTGCCAACTTCGGGCGCGCGCTTCAAGACGACCAAACTTGGTCGGTCTTGCCCAATCCATCCGACGTGTAGGTGGTAGGCTGGTATTCACGCCTATACCTGACTGTCCCATGAAAACGTGATCTAAACCACTCAAATCGTCCGGTGAAGTTGAGTGGTCGAGATCGATTTGCAATTTGGGAAGTGTGACCATGCAAGTTTGGACGCGCGTTTTGGGATATCCAGGCATGATATGCCTTGGCTGATCAGGTGAGGGGATAGATGGGCTCACGGTGGTCATGCTGGTATGACCGGAACTGCTTAATCTGATATGGGACCCTCCATTCGTGACGGAGAAGATGGACGCTCGTGATGATCAAAACCCTAATTTTGGGTTTCATGGCGAGTGCGACCATGCTTTATTCGGCGTACAAATTGGGATAACCAACCATGGTTGGTCCCGACCGATTGGTCAGGTATGTAGGCGGGCCCACGGTGATTGTGTTGACATGCTCTGGGCCCTTTGAATCTACATCTACACCCTCCATCTATACCTGCAAAGATGGATGGTTGAGAATGTTTTTGCGACACATGTAATATCTCGCAAACCTTAATTTAGGGTTTTCCAGTCCATACGCTCCGGTTTGGAAGTTTTGGCAAGCTAGGCCAATATTTTGGGGAGGCCGACCATGCGGGGTCCGCGTTGGTTCGGAGATGAATATTCCATACACCTTTGGGGGTTATGGAATTGATCTGGGCCATCAATCATGTTGGTGAAGTTGAATGATCGAGATCATATCCGACCGATACGGACAGTCCCGGATGCTCAATCGGGCTAGTATAACACACCGAGAGTTCTCAATCGGGCTAGTATAACTGATAGGGTGTAGAATACATCCTATTTACTATCTATTGTTTATGCTTTCTTTGCTATTTTTCTTGTAAATTATGTATTTTACGCTTGTTTTGAGTTTTATAGCTACTATGGAGTCGCACGAACGAAAAGAAGAAGAAATCACTCAAATTGAACAAAAGGGCAAAATTGTCATTTCATGGGCGAACACTATCTGGAGCCCAGTCAAGGATAAGGGGAAAACCCATTTAAGTGTTAAAGGCATCCGGTTAATACTCAAGGCACCTATGTAAGTTAGCTTGGCATGATATTGGTCGGCCCACATTAGTGCCCAGGTCCGGATCCAATTTTCAATCATTAGTGCCCAGGATAACCTAAATTTGAGTTCTTTCTCTCAATCATTATTAGTGCCCAGCTGAATGAGAGGAAAGAAGAAGATCTGCGCAGCTAGAGAAATTGAAATTGGAGAAATTAGGGTTCGTCTCTGCAACTGATAAACAAGGCGATGGTGATGTCAATCGAGAAATTGAGAGATTGAATGTTAAAAGAAAGGTGCCGTACGTAATTCGATGAGATGCGAGAGGAGAATCAAAGGAGAAATCGAGCTCGTTCTTGAGCTGTTATTCAACACAGAGAGAGACGAGGGTGTTATAAATGGAAGATGAAACAAAGACGAGCTCGTGGTGAAGAAATCAGCTGGAGTTCGAATGAAAAGGAAAAGGGGATCTGGTGATTAAGCTTGATGGGTTCTGAGCTGATGGATGCTATTGATTCAGAGATGAAGAAACTGAGCTAGGGTTTGATTCGAATTGTTGATGTCGAGATTGAGGTTCTGGTGATAGGGATGGTGGTTGTGGTTGAACCGATGGGTTTCTAGGAACTGATTAAAGGGATTTAATGGAGGTGAGGTGGTTCTATTATTGTAGGGTTCGCTGGAATCGATTGGTTAGGTGTGGTCTGCAATGTTGATGCTGTTGGTACAGGGAAGAGCTGGTGATGGGAAATCGAAATAGGTGAGGAGAAATCGAAGATGAATTTACGTCAAGGATTGAAGCTGGTGGTAATTTTGAGATGAATCGAGAGTTGGGAGCAAGATGGGTTCGATCTTTGTTGCAATTTGATGCATTAAAGGGTTTGAGCTGAAATTGGAGTTATGGCCATCAAATTCATTGAATGGAAGATATGAAGCTAACTGGAGTGAACCGGGGAGGATGATGGTGAGTTGTTGTTCTTTGTAATCGAAAAGAAACGGGTGGAATTGTGTGCGGAATAGAGAAGCTTAAAGAAGCCTTTGAATGTGTTTGAAATGTTAGATGTATGTGCTAGGATTTTTAACGGGTATGAAGACAAGAAGTAAAGGCCCGAACTTGGCGGAAACACCAAAGAAACAAACGAAACTCAGTAGAATTTACGCCTTGGTCAGTCAACCTCGGCGATGTCCGATCCAGTAGATCTAGCTCGGTAGAGTAAGACAAGTCACCACTAGGGAGCTGACTCATAGCTGACTCAGTGTCTAACTTCCCTCCTTTTGACCCGGTTGACTGACGGTTTGACCCTTTTGACCGTTAGTCCTAACGGTGGACTGACGGAATATTCCGTCGAATATACCATTGACGGCAACAGAATCTCGGTGGCGGCGGTGACTTTCCGCCGGATTAGGCAATAATACCGATTTTCCAACGACCAAAATTCGGAATTCTCTGTGGACTTCTCTCATAGGTGTGAAGACTTGGACTAGGAATTGGATGGAGAATTTGGCTCAAATTTGGAAAGAGAAGATGGAAGAGTTGAGAAAGGCTTGGATTTGGAAATTGAATTGCTAAAGGAAAAGGATTCTATTCCTTGGAAGATTTGGAGAATATAAAGCCTATAAATAGAGAAGTTTTCTACATCTTTTACACACCTCTCTACACACACAACACTTGTGTTTTTGCTTGCTTTTGAAAATTCTTCTTTTTAATTATTTGTGTGAACTTGAAAATTCTCCTTTTAATTATTATTTGTGTGAATTTCAAAAACATGAGTAGCTAATTTTCTTATTGATTGAGGATGAATTCCTAGTTCTTAATACATGATTTGAGTTTTGTTTCAATTCTATCTTGAAGTTTTTCACATGATTATCGTTTGTTTTTACTAATAGGAATGTTTATTCATTCATGATTGATTGATAGATTGTTTAGAGTGCACGCTAAATTGATTTGTTAGTTTAATCTAAATCTAGTATAAGTTAGGGAATAAGTAATCGTTCTCGACACTTTACACAAGTAGAAAACACGAGACCTTGCGGAGGGATTAGTGGAGCGATTGTGTGTAAAAACAACGCTAGAAAGTGGACCAAGCTAAGCCAGAGTTTAACTACTAGTACTAAACCTAAATTCATAGATCTTAATGCATTCGGGAATTACATCTTGTAAGCGAACCTCAAGGTGGTTCTTTTGAATAGAATCGATAACTAAAGCGGACTTGTTACTCGGTGAAATAAGGGATTTTAGGGCTAGCTAAGCGGACCTGCTATCCTACGGTTGGTGATAATCTGTGACTAATAACAAGTAGAAAAGAACATCACTCGATTCATTGTTTTGCAACAAAGAAGGATTCCTTGGTCTTGTCTCTTTTATTGATTTCAACTTCATCTTTTAATTGCTTTGCTTATTTTCTTTTGCTTTTTACACCCCCTTTTGCGACAATTTTTACAACTAGAATCTCTTGCTCCTCGTGGGAACGAACTTGACTTCCATTATATTATTTTTAATTGAGTGGAAATATTAATTAATTTGATTGCACCTACGACACGCATCAATAACACACCGAGAGTTGCAGCCTGTACGGGTATTTCATACATGCTTTCATTATAATGCTTGGAGGTTCGTGTTGCTCTGCTGAGAGCAACACTCGATCGTCATGCCGCACCGAAAATGAGTACATGAAATACAAGGCTGCTTACGCATTAATTAATAATGCTATAAATTCACGTAGGTATATGGGATTGTTGCTACATGCTCCAACTTTGGATGAATTTCGTGTATTTAATTCACGAGAATGGGATTGTTGTCACATGCTCCATTCTAGGTGAATTAGTAAAGTGAAGAAGTATCCAACACTTATTAATGGCTTTATCTTTTACAAGATGTTAGCGCATAATTTTCTGGCTTTTACAATTTTAACCTTAAATAAAAATCCACCATCAACACTAAGCTTGAAAAGCATTGTTAATAACATTTAATATCCTTCCAATGTCGTGCAAGAATAGCAAATAATCTCATAATCAATATTATGTTCATTTCTTGGTGAGAGTTGATATTCACATTTGTTTTGACTAGGTTTCTAATTATTTCGGTTTTGGGTTCGTATAAAATTTCATCTCATAAGTTCAAAACTTATATGAGTCACATGTTTATTGTCATACCCAATAATTCTCAATATCTTGTTTCCCTAAAATTTATTCTAAGAATGAACAATCAATTTATTCAATTTAGAATGCCATTATTTGATCACTACAATAACTACAAATAGTTCAACAAACATACCTTAATTGCTTTTAAAGCTCAATTGGTTACAAATCATTTCCCATTCTTTGCACACCAACAAACAAGTCAGCAACCTCATTGCTCCACACATCCATTAGTCTCCCGCAATTTTTATTTCATTGGTAAATAAAGCTTGCTCAAGTAAGTGAATTTTCACCTATCATAATCATTTACATGTGAGCATTTGAAACCAAAAATAAGCAAGGTATGCACTTACATAATTACTTCAAGACCATTCACAAAACTAGTACTCCAAGATGCTCTTAAATATCAAACAAATATATAAAGTTCTTTAGTTATAACATCATGTATTTACAACTTTTCTAATAAGCATATTATCAAACATATGTAACGCATTAGTTTGATTTCTAACAATAATCTTATTTTTCATTACCAAAAAAATAGTATGAAGTACTAGAATCAAAACATGATTTGTAATGTAATTTCATACATCTCTAATCTCTAAACTCAAGTATCATATCTAATGTTTTCGACATTTATACAAAACGATTTATTTTTAAAGCACAAGCATCTCTTAAACCAAAAATCCAATTGGAAAATTTCAAAATGGGTTTTGAAGATAATTTATTCATCTAAAATATTCATGTCACACAAATCCAAAATAGTTGCACAAAGATTGGGACAAACAAATTCAATCAGGACTAAATTTCTGCTCGTCGTGAAATTTTCAGCAACGTTATGCAGTTTTTGTAAAATACCTTAGAAATACTTTTCGGTGTCCAAAAATTATGAAATTAAACATGCACAATATTAGGTATGTTTAACATCTTTAGTAAAAATTTCTACATCAAATTCAACTCCATGTAGGAGATAAAAATAAAATTCTACGGCATGTTAAAAACAATTTGTTTGTTATCAAAAATATTTTTTCTATGCTAAATATTAATGAAGAAAAATATTTAACCATGATATCCCTAGTCCATAAAAAATACTTTAGGTACCAAGTAACCTAATTCCAAGCATCATGCTAAATCACTAAAGAAAAATTATACCGTTCATATAATTCTATAAAACATATTAAACAATGATACTTATCGCGTTTGAGCAATTGTTTTCTTTTGATATCCATGGCCGAATAAACCGTCTTAAAATTGTTGGAAAAATTGACGAATTATGCATGCACAACAAATAAAATCAAACACGAAATAAATTGTTATGCTGAGTCGCGGACTAGGTCGCTTTCTTTAAGACGTTTCGTGGCTACGCCCAAGATTGTGCAAGCGGTTCTTCAATGGCGCGTCGTCCCGAGGATAAAGCAGTGAGATCAATCTCTTACACAATCGCTCTTGCACGGTGAGAGGATGTGAAACTTCTACACTTCATTATTGCTCAGAAACTCTTTTAGAAAAGCCAAGGATGATCACACACTTGATTTTTCTTTCTCACAAATAATTCATTTTTTCTTGAAAACTCAAAAGACATAAAATGAAAAGCTCTCACACAAGAGAAAAAATTATTTTCATAACTCTTAAAAGACTTTTCATAAAAAACTGATTTTTCTAGTCAAGGTTTTAATAGAAATTATTAAAGTGCAATTAACACCATTAACACAACAAAGTATGAAACGGTCAAAATCAATTATAACAAAAATTAGTTATCATTTAAGAAAAACTTTATTGTTACCAAAAATATTTTATTGGGAAATAAATTTATGTTTTAAATATATATTCCCAACAAAGAGATACTTAGCTTGATTTGCAGTAACTTGGAGGATGCATTACGTCGAGCAGCATGCGGAGCAAAAATTGATAGAGGCACGTATATGATACACTGTCCTAAAGACAATATTGCCTGCTACTCCTCTAAATAGAGAGATGCTATAGCTTCATTGACGAGTTGCCTCCAGGATACAACTATCGTTAGCATTCCTTCTTGTAGCATACAAGAGAACGCCCTAAGAACTTGGTAGTGAAAAACGACTCATTAAAACCATCTTGTTTCACTCAAAAACTCGTAGAGAAAAAAATGGAAGAATGAAACTTGTTTTCTCTCCTACTCTCTTTTTCTACTAAAAACAAAGGAGTTAATGTTGAGTTGTTTTTCTCTTAAAACATGAAAACCAAAACATGAAGGAGTTTTTTTTGGGTTTTTTTCATTCTCTCCTGAAAACATGAGAAGAGTTTAGTTCTTTTCTCCTCTACTTTCTTCTTCTTCTTCTACTCTCTTTTTCTACCAAAATTAGAGGAATTAATTTTGAGTTGTTTTTCTCTCAAAACATGAAGTAAAACTTAGTTTTTTGAGAAAACTAAAAGAAGAAGTAGTTTTATTTTTTTTCTCTTTCTCTCTTTAAAAAACAGGAGAAGAGTTAAGTTCATCTTCTTTTAACCTCTCTTTTATGAATTTAAGACCCTTTAACTTGTAGAATTTTCAAATGTTATTAAAAATGAAAAGAATCTATACGTTATAAACAATAAAGATGTTCTCATGCATATGACAACAAAACTGAGAAGATTCTCATGTAGTTTTAAACTTGTGTCCAGTTATCAAAAGAAATGTCATGCATAAAACAATGAAAAGATTCTCTTTATTCACAAAAGAAATATGCATTAAAAATGAGAGAAATCAGACAAAGTTTAGGAAAAGTTGTGCCATGAAGCATGTGGGAGACAAGAATATTCCCACAAACAAAACAAATTGGCATCATGTTTTATTTATTCACAAAAACTGATTTTTTTTCCAACACTTTAGACATAACCTGATTATAATAATACTGATATTACACATTACTAAAATGTAAACAAGACCCATGAGAGAAACTAACAAACTAGTCCATAAAACAAATCGAAAAGTAAAGGGAAATGGATTTGTTAAGCACCCTAGTACATCATTAAACATAACACAAGGAATAATATAACAAAGACAATAACTAAACCGAGATAAGAAAGACGATCTTCTTGGTCGCCGGAAGTGAAACATGTCTTTGAGGATTTGTGGAATATCAATCATGAAAAGGTTTGTATGTTCAAGCGTCTTATGCTTATCAGGATAAGAAACATACTAGCCCAAAGTAAATGATGGTCTACCAACGAAACCTTGAAATAGCAACGGAAACCTCACCGGAAAACCAAAAAAATATTAGAATCGACTGAAAAAACTCATAGATGGGGTAACGGAGAACAAGCTTTGGGTGTGATTGATATGCTCAGATATGCTCCAAATTAGACGATAAAGCGGAATGACGCTTACGATTTAATGGTTTTCGTAGGAGCTATTTTGGGTGTTCTTTTCTTCTCGGTTGGAAAGAGAAAGAGAGGTGGAATGGATTTGTTAAGCACCCTAGCATATGAGGACATCTGAGAGCTATTTTGCAAGATTGCTAATCGCGGGACTGGTTTTGCTTGGGGGTGTACCAAATGCTAATAAGACAAAACATCATTTTCCTTGGGGTTGGTACACCCCCAAGCAAATTGGTACCCCCATTAGCAACCTTGGCTATTTTGGGCGTTCTTCTTTCTTAGGAGAGAGAGGAAACAATGTAAATTAAAATAAAATCCATAACCTTCTCCCTAATAAACTCTCTGATTTTATCTCTTTGCTTTTCGGTCAAAGTAAGGCCGGTCCCCATGGGGGAGGCAAAGCCTCAAGTTTGCCATTTTTGCACCTATTATGGACATGACAAAGTGGAAAACATGCTTAGTTAAGTGGTAAATTTGCTTCTTATCTAAGCCACATCAAGTTTCTACCGATTTGTGGAGTATTGACCACTCGATTGAAACAACCTTTGAACGGTCTAGTTTAGATCTCTAGCGGTATAGACTCGACCGTTCGGTGTATATTAGATCACCCAACAATTCTGATCCAACGGCCATAATTTCCCCCTAGAAATACCGAATTCCAATTTCATTTTAACTCACGCCTTCTTCTTATTTTCTCACCTCTTCCAAATTTTTTTCAAAATATGAACATGGCTCAGTTCATAGAAGAGCAACATGCTGCCTAAAATGAAAAAGAGTGAACAATGAGCCAATGTGTAAAATGAAATAAGAAGAGAAAAGCTAATCAAAGAAGAGCACATCAATACAATTTTAGTACTGTAGAAGATGAATGCATCTGCAGGAATTATGTTTTGTTTACTAATCATCCTATTGTAGATGGCGCACTACAGATCATTTCGTTTTGGGACGCATTTTTCTGAAATTTGAAGAAGAAACAATGAACCTCAACAATAGTTATGTGTTGGTATTAGAAGCTCGGTTTGTTGTAATTTTTAAGAATGTTAGAAAGTATAATGCTATGAAAAGTAAGCGACTTGAAACATAAAGAGTGGTGAAACCCTATTTGGACATTGAACAAAGGTGTCGTGCGAGTGACTCGTAACAACGGGAGAGAGATCCGATATAGAAGTTGTTAATAAATCTTAAAAGTGTTACCCAAATATAATCAAATTTATATGTTTTAATTTCTTAATTTTTAACATAAGCATGAATGTACAAGGTATATTTTCATTTATCAAACAAAAGTGCAATAACATTAAATGATCATCCAACAAAATAGTGATTACATTAAAGGTTATTATATCTATTAAACTAACAATTTCCAAAGATGTATTCCCCTAAGCCTGTTTGATCCTACAAAAATTCACCAGCTTGAGTCTGAGACGGTGGTTGAGTAGCATCAGGCGATTCATAACCTTGATATGGTACTGGTGATAGTTGAATTGAATGAGCAGGTGCTTAAAATGGGTGAAATGCTAAAGTGGTTATTTGGTTATACATTTCAGATCTAAATGCATCCATATTTACAGCACCACCAAGAGTAAGCACAGGGCCTTGGGGCATGAAACCACTAGGGTTCTGGAACCAGATATTCGTCCTTTCCACATCTCCTCGTGCTGCTGCTACATGAGTCTCTTCCACTAAATTTGGAGTAGAATGACGACTTCTACAACCTCCACCATGACTTCCATGACTTCTTTGACTGCTGCCTAAGGGGGGCATGCCATCACGACCTAAACCCATTTGATAACTTGTTCTACCTAGGAGCCTCGGAAATTCAAAGTCAAATTCTCCCTCGAGAGATGCATCTCTCTCAAGTGAAAATTCGGAATCCATCGAGAAGAAGCGTTAAAGTGTTCAAATTTTTCTAATAATCTTCTGGCGATGCCGCCACACCGTAATATGGATACCTCTGTTGTATACTTTCATTACTAAGTGGAACAGTAACAATATATCCAATGGGAGATAAAGTTAGGATTTCCCAAGATATTTGAGGCATATATGACGAACCCATTTGACTGCTAGGATACGTATATGCTTTGCCTGTCGAGGGTGGAGGATGGGATGGAAAGTCGGTAAGTGGAAAATTGCCAAGTGTTAGAAAAATCAACACTACCCAAGATTTGTGGTTGAACATCAATATTTATGGCACCAAGCTCATGTTTATACTTGTTTTGCATAGTTATATTGCATCCTATAAACAACAAAGGTATTTTGACCATCATTTATTTGACCATTCCAATTATCGGCTTTGTACTTGTACACGACTGGAAAATTATACGACTTTCATGAAGATCAGGCTTAAAGACCCTGAAGTAAGTATAACACCAATACTGAAAATAACATTGATAAACATTGTTGTGTTAGTACATTCACCAGTTTAAACAATTAACTCGATAATAAATCAAATAATAAAAAGGTATTGTGGTTCTTACCTCCAATAAGACCCAAAATCCATTTAAGTTATCTTTATTCACACACGAGCATTCACCGAGACTTAAGTATAGTACAACTAAAATTGCATACCCCCAATCATAATTTGACGCTTTAGTTACATCTTCAAAAGAATCGAGAAAACCAATTAATGACGTTGAGCTAGCATTGGGGAACAGAACTTGGCTTAGCAACCTTAACACAAAAATACGTTCAAGCTGGGATAATCTTCAACTCGCTAACTTCCATTTTCGAAAGATAACGCTTCAAAAAAGCCATCAACCCGGATACTCTTAGGCCATATGAATTTAATATTACGGATTCCGACTTTCCTTAAGTATCATTTGAGTACAAGGGAAGTAGTTGTTTCCATCTTCCTTCTGATGTCCACTTTAATTGGTTAAATTTAAGTAAATCACCATTATATTTTATTCCCGTCAACATATACCAATCTAACAGTGTAAATCCTAGATACAATAGTTTATTATAATTAAAGTATGTATCTAAAACTAAGAATTGAATTGAAAAAATAAAACTTACCAAACTCGAAATCCTTGAAAAACAAAGTATTTGCAGTGTTTCACCAACGTTCTATTACAACTCGTGACAACTTGAGTCCTGTGATTTTTTCCTTTCATATGATATAAAAGCTTCCAAAGATATCTTCGCAAGGAGTGTTGAATAGCTTCGTAGAGGATTCCAAACACTTAGGTTATCTCATACCACCCACCTCTTAGTTCAGGTAAACCAACTCGCTTGGGATGGCTAGATATATCATATGTGTATGTAATACACTAGGACCAACTAGTTGCCTAATATTTGACCACACTTTTTTTTATCTTGGACCCAGACGCCATCACATATTGTGGTACTCAAATTTTCTTTGTCTTTTCTGTTACTTTTTCTTTGTATATTTGTTTTGGTACTCATTTTTAAAGAAGAGAAGAATAAATTTACTCTGCAGAGAAGAGAAGAAGAAATTTGTGTTAATGAAAACAGAAAAGAATTGTGCTATTTATACACGATAGAGACCACCAGTGCACGACCGAGACTCGATCGCTAGCGGTATAGTCTCGATTGTTTGATAGAGACTCGATCGCTTAACTATGTTCCCATAGTAGTGCGGGCGGTTGCCGGGCCACGGGCATGGCATATGATTGGGTTATCCATCCCCATAGGAACGGCCTAACAATAACTTACTCTAAGGGGATGGAATGTCGACTCTTGAAACTTCGCTTTGTGTATTTTCTTTGCACTTTGACCTCCAACAAGCTTAGCATTGCAATGGAGAAAATAATTTTTAGACAACTAAAGAGCTGACATAATAAAAATTTACATTGAATTATGTACATATATAATATAAAGTTCCAAACAGACATGTTATAAAGTTTTAATGCTATAATGTATGCCACACCAAAAATCTGCTTAATATTCAAATGATCTTTGTTTTTTGTTGGCAGCATGTCGCGCCCTTTGTTCTTTACATACACGTTAATATAAATACAGGTTCTCGTTTCATTGTTAATCTTAGATCAATAAAGAAATCGGAAACAACTAAACAAAATGATGGCCATCTTAAATCATTCATATGGATGCCCATTTAGCATCCCTTCGGTGAACAAGCCGCCATTATATCCTTCTGCAAACTCTGATATTGCATACCCTACAAAACTAGATCAAGGTATATACAATGAATCAATATATTTTTAAATGCATACTCCTTATATATAACAGACACTTAATCATATGTGCTCACATTGTTTGCATATCCATATGAGTTTTCCATATATATTAACCCATGTCCTTGTTGATGTCCCAGATACATTAACCATGTTGTTGTTGTTGTTGTCCAAGATATATTAACTCATGTTGTTGTTGTTCGAAGGGTTAAAGATTTGCTCGTATTTGAGATGCATCAGTATCATCACTCCACCTATCCTATACAATCAATATTTAATACTAAGTATGATAAAGAATAGTACTACTAAAGTGTTTACAAAAATTGAAAATTCATCTATATATTAACTTTGTGTTCGTACGCCTCATTGGTTGTTGGTAAGTTATCTTACATGGACGGCCTTTTTTTTTCTTACATGGTGGATCACCTTTGTTATAGTAGGGGTTATGATCTTCATATTCATCTACCATATATTATCCTCGAAAAAAGCGGGGTCTAACAACCACACCCAATATTTCGTTTGGAAATCTGAGAGGACTTACTCTAATAATATTCCGAGAGTGAAAACTCAATCAAAGAATAATACTAAAGAGTTTATCTCTTTTTATCAAATCAATCATCAAATCAAACAGATAGAAATCTATAAGCCTTATTGATGTGAGAAATACTTGGACGGTACCAAAGACCAATATCCAAGATCAATCAAAATCCTATCCAACAAACAAGGTCGGATTTATCAATAATGATTGATTAACGCACAACTGTGATATTTCAATTATAAAGATAAACAATATAATACGAAAAAGAAATAACACGGACACCGTAAATTTTTTGTTAACGAAGAAGCCGCAAATGCGTAAAAAACCCCGTGGCCTAGTCGAATAAACACACACCGATTATAAGTCGTTACACCAATTTTCTACTACCTATTCGGACTATATGTAACACCCGCCCAAAGACTAATAAAACTCCTAGCAGAACATCGATTCTCATTAGGAATTCTTCTCGTATAACTTCTTAGAATACAAATTCTCTTTAGAAGTTATTCTAAAATCTTCTCGCGTAACAAAGTTCTCTTCGGAAGATACAACAACATGGTTGATACTTTACGATCTTGTGTTTCAAAAACACCTAATCGATTTCCCTTTAGATGTAAATCAAGGTTTTGCAAATCTTGTGTTTGTTTTGAGAAAAACAATTACTTTGGGTAAAAGTAATATCAAAACAAACTTGTAGATTAGGGTTTATTATACTCTTCAAAATAGGAAGAGAAACCTAATGATTCTACAACAAGAACAACTAGAATAAATCTAGAGATATCTTGTTTAAAACTTTTTAAGGATTTTTGCGAGATACCTTAATCGAAGTTTTCTTTCTAGCTTCCGATTTCGACTAACAAGTGTTGGTATACGATCGGAAACTGAAATCTATCAAAACTTAGGGTTTATGATCAACAACTCTTGAATGGTTTTATTTAGAAGAGAAAACCTTAGAATAGACAATAGGTGAAAAACCTAGATTACAAGTTGTATAATCAATTACGAAGATTAAATCCAACTCGGCTTTGTGATCCCAAATACAAAGACTTTTATCTCAATCTTGTTCACGAAGAATGAGAAGACATGGAAAACAACTTGTGAATCTTACACATTTCCAAAGGGATGAAAACGTGTAGCACTCACGAACTCTTTATTTATAGTGAACAAGGTAGATTGAAATATAAGCAAAGCTATTTTCGTTTTTCAAGACTCTCCTAATTTTGGGAGTCTTTCCTAAGTTACAACTCTTACTAACTTAATTAAATAAATAATTAATTTAGCAAATATTTGTTATGTACCTGGAGTGCTCTGAGTTTTGTTCTGGGTGCCTATATAATAACTAGTCATTGGTCCACTGAGAGTGTTAGGAGACAAAAGGATGTTGTCGCGTGTCTATCGAGAGTGGTATATGTTAGGGCACCTGATTGGGTGTATTTATATTGTAATAAAGAGAGAGAGTAGAACAATCAATGAGTAAATGAATATCTTCTTTGGATGCGTTCACTTGAACCAGTTTTCATCTTCATCTTCTTCCTAATTCGTGTAATTTTCTCCGTTAATTGGCCCATTCTTCCTTGCCTATCTCTGATTCACTTATCTTTTCCAGATCTTGTTCCTAATTTGTATTGAGAATAGTACATTTGGCATCAAAGTTGTTCTATTCTTCAAACAATGGGTTCCAATAACTTTACAATCACATAATTATCTGATTTTCATAGACAAAATTTACAGAAATTCTCTGATCTAGATGCTAAAGTAACGAAGTTGGGTGATTTAGATGAACAATCAACAAATTCGAAGGCTTTTCAAGAGAAGACGAATAATAGTTTTGATTTGCTAACTTGATCAGATGGCTGAACTACTTCAAAATTCTAGACGCAACAATGGCGATTCAGGAATTTTTGGTGCCCGGATTTACACTACTAGGAGGTAACAATCAATTTGGTCAAGGATTTGCAGAGAGACATCTCATTCTAGATATCATCGTACCCCAAAGCTTGATTTTCCTAGGTTTGATGGGGGAATCGCGTGGATGGGTTCAAAAGAGTGAGAGGTATTTTCAAATCCACAATACCGAGGAATAATGAAGGTCAGTGTGGCTTCCATTTACCTTGAAGGTAAGGCTGATAAGTGGTTTCTTAATTTTCAAATTGGCAAACCTTTTTTATCATAGAGAGAGTTATCGGAAGGTGTGTGTGCTAGATTTTAAAATCTTGTAGATGATAATTTTATTGGGAGTTTTAACAAACTGTGTCAAGTCACCACTGTAAAGGACTATTTTGAGCAATTTGAAGCTCTTAAAGCTCTTATGCTAAAATAAAGAACCCTCATTTAAATGAATAATACTTTGTGATGAGTTTTATCAGTGGGTTGAAGGCTGAAATAAAAAAAAATTGCTCATGTTTCGCCATACCACCCTTTTACAAGCCTTTTCACTAGCTAGAACGCAAGAACAGAAATGTGTGCAACAAGTTAAACCCACAAAACCATTCCAAAGACCTTTTAGTAACTCATTTACCAACAACAGGTCTTATCAAACTACTACTCCTCAATTTCCACCTAAGCCAATTCAAACTACTACTACAGCTTCTTCTCCCTTCACACCAAGATCTGGTAATATAACTCCAAAATCTAGTGCCCCAATACCACCTATAAAAAGATTGACTCAGGAACAGATGAGGGTAAGAAGAGATAAGGGTTTGTGTTACAATTGTGATGTTGTGTACACTCCATGCCATGTCTGCAAGAGACAACAATTATTTATGGTGCAAGTAGAGAAACCCGAATCTTTTGAAGAGTTAGATGAAGAAGTTTATGAAGAGGCTGTGGAATTTCCAGTTGAGTCTGATATGGAAATATCCTTCCATGCTCTCACTGGCAATGTAAATGGAGACACAATTAGAATACCAGGTACAATTAAAAGACAGAAAATATCAATTCTCATTGACACTGGAAGTACTCATAGTTTCATTGATGTACTTTGGTCAAGACTCTAAAGTGTCAGGTAGAACAAACAGCTCCCATGCTGGTTAGTGTAGTTAATGGAGACATAACTGTCAGTCCTGGAGTTTGCTCTCAACTTCATTGGTCAATGCAAGGTCACAAATTCTCTGAGGACTTGAGGATGCTTCCTTTAGGGGGGGGGTGATATGGTGCTTGGTCTTTGATTGGCTAAGGAATCAAGATGATGTAATATTTAATCTCTCTAAGCTATGCATTTCCTTCATTTACCAGGGAAAGAAGATTACCCTGCAAGGCACTACTAAGAAGGTAACACCCAAGATGATGAGTTGGAATGCTTTTAAGAATTTCTTGTCCAAAACTTCCCATGGGCGCTTATGGGACAACTATCTTCCATATCACTTTCTGAAATTCCAACCTCGGTCTCTGAACCCTTTACAAAATTCATTTATGAATTTCAAGACATATTTGATGATGGATCACTCCATTCCACTTAAACCAAATTCAAAACCAGTCAACCTCAGGCCATATAAATGCCCATACATACAGAAGGGAGTTGTTGAACAATTGGTTAAAGAGATGTTACACTGGAATTATACAAAAACAGCCACAACCCATTTGCCTCTCCAATATTATTAGTCAAAAAGAAGCACAATTCATGGAGATTCTGTGTAGATTATAGAAGACTCAATAAAATCACTATTAAGGATAAATTTCCTATACCTATTATTGATGAATTGTTAGATGAACTACACGGATTCTTCATATTTTCAAAGATTGATCTCAGGGATGGATACCATCACATCCGAGTTTATGGACCTGATATTCACAAGACTGCCTTCAGAACCCACCAGGGGCACTATGAGTTCAAGGTGATGCCCTTTGGGCTCACAAATGCTCTAGCCACTTTTCAAGCTCTTATGAATGAGATATTTCAGCCTTACTTGAGAAAGTTTGTTCTAGTCTTTTTTGATGACATTTTGGTCTACATCTCATCAGTGCAAGAACATCAAGAGAACCTTCACATGGTATTCTCCTTACTAAGAAAGCACCAGTTGTATGCCAAGCTATCTAAGCATTGGTTTGTCCAAAGAGAGCTAGAATACTTGGGCCACATTATCACAGCAAATGGGGTAGCTGCAGACCCAAACAAAATTGCTAGTATGAGGGATTGTACACTTCCAAGAAACATCAAGGAGCTAAGGGGATTTCTTGGTCTTACTGGGTATTACAGAAATTTTTTCCAAGGTTATGGAGCCATATATATGCAAGCCACTTACTGACCTACTGAAGAAGAACTCATTCCACTGGACAGAAGAAGCCACTCAAGCATTTGATAAATTGAAGCTTGCCATGACCAAGACTCCAATTTTAGCACTTCCTGACTTTTCCAAGCAATTCACCGTGGAAAATGATGCAAGAAACAATTTTATTGAGTGTATTGACTCAAGAAGGTAGGCCCATTGCTTTTTACGGTAAGCCACCGGAGTTCAGAGCAAGGGCTCTCTCTACCTATGAGAAGGAGTTCTGGCTATGGTGATGGCAGTGACTAAGTGGAGGCACTATTTGTTAGGAGGTAAATTTATTATCCAAACAGACCACCAAATCATTAAATACTTTTTTAGAGCGGAAGATTACTACGGTACTTGATTAGAGGTGGTTAATGAAATTGCTTGGCTTTGATTATGAGATCAAGTACAAGAGGGGGAGCAGAGAATGTGGTTGCGAGATGCCTTATTAAGAAGGCCACCCGCAAGCTAATTGTAGTATAATGGCATTGTCAAGACCTAATCTGGACTCAAGAATTAGTTAACTTGACTACACTCAAGATGCTAAGGCAAAACAACTAATTTCTAGATTGATGTTATCCCCTACATCTATGGAGCACTACACTTATACTGATGAAGTACTGAGGTACAAGAACATATTGTATGTGGGTGACAACAACAACAGCAGAGCTACCATTTTGGAGTCAATTCATGCTTGGCTATAGGGGTCACCTCAGAAATTCAGGCCACTTACATGAGAGCTAAGAGCTACTTCTATTGGCCTGGTATGAAGAAGGATGTGCTTTCTTATGTTTCCTCTTGTGATGTATGTCAAAGAAACAAGGGAAATCATCTATTTCCTAGAGGTCTCCTTCACCCCTTACCAATTCTAGACCAAGCATGGCAACACAATACTATGGATTTCATTGAAGGGCTTCCAATGAGTGAAGGAAGAACTGTCATACCGGTAGTGGTGGATAGATTAACTAAGTATATCCATTTTATAGGGCTGCAACACCCTTTCATAGCAGCTGCAGTGGCTAAGGCTTATTTGAATCAAGTTTTCAAGCTTCATTGGCTTCCTTCTTCCATTGTATCAGACTGGGACAAGGTGTTTACCAACAATTTTTGGCAAGATCTCTTTAAAGCTCTGGGTACAAGTTTGAATTTAAGCACATCTTATCACCCCCAAACTGATGGGAAGACTGAAAGGGTGAGTGCATGTCTTGAGAATTATTTAAGATGTGTTACAGGGCATCAACCTAAAAAATGGTTCAAGTGACTTGCACTAGCAAGAGTGGTGGTACAATACCCGCCTATCACACAAGCCTCAAAATAACTCTATTCAAGGCCCTATATGGCTACAATCCTCCCCATATGGCTTTCCCAACCACGACGATTTACTTATCACAGAATGGAAAAGTATTTAAAGAAAAGATCTTATGATGGACTTACTTAAGGAGAGTCTCCACAAAGCCCAAGAGAGAATGAAGTTCTTTTGTTGACAAGAATAGGACCCGACGGTGTCCTTTGAAGTAGGAGATAGAGTTTACTTAAAGCTACTGACCATACAAAAAGCTTGAGCCTCCTCACAAGAACTTCAAGTTATCGGCTAAGTACTATGGTCCCTTCACCATTTTGCGAAAATTGGGTCCCTAGCCTATAAGTTAGAGTTACCATCCAAGGCTAGAATACACCCCAGTATTTCATGTTTCTCAGCTGAAGAAGCAAATTGGTCAGGCTCATATACCATCACCAGTATTTCCTGTAGTTGATTATGCTGGAGAGATCATTATGGTGCCTGAAAAGGTTCTAGCTACTAGATCAATCACAACAAGAATGAAGGAATATACACAACTACTCATCCAATGGACTAACTCTGCTCCTGAGGATGCCACTTGGGAGGACAAGTTGCAGATTCAAGCTCACTATCCAAACTTCATCCTTAAGGACATGGATACTTTCTAAGGGAGAGTAATGTTATGTACCTGGAGTGCTCTGAGTGTTATTCTGGGTGCCTATATAATAACTCGTCATTGGTCCACTAAGAGTGTTAGGAGCCAGGCAGATGTTGCTTTGCGTGTCCTGTCCCGAGAGTGGTAGATGTTAGGGCACCTGATTGGGTGTATTTATTCTGTAATAGAGAGAGAGTAGAACAATCAATGAGTAAATGAATATCTTCTTTGGCTGCGTTCACCCGAACCAGTTTTCATCTTCATCTTCTTCCTAATTCGTCTAATTTTCTCCCTTAATTCGTCCATTCTTCCTTGCCTATCTCTCGATTCACTTATCTTTTCCGTATCTTGTTCCTAATTTGTATGCGAGTATAGTACAATATTGTATTTATTTAAATAAATCACAATTTATCTTAGGAAGGAATCACAAACACTTTAGTATGGTAATCAAATATGTTTGGAGTAATAGCTATCTTGCCTAGATAAGGAAACATCAAAAACTTGACCAAAAATAGCTTCTAGTCACGTAATTGGGCTCAAGTCCGTGAACCAGTTACAAGCGATTCGTGGATTATTTCCTTACTAATGAACTATAACAATTACATCAACACTTATAATTGTTACTTTAATAAATCACTCATAACTTCATCGTTGTAACTTGGAATTGAGTGATTCTTGGCTTGTTGAATACGTAAGCTCATTCACTATAACATGAGAACCTTTACAGGGATAAAGATTGTTGTCACAAAAGTCGTGGCTCAAATAACCTCGAGTATACATACATAAATGTACATTTACCGTCATAGGAATTGTTCCATAGAGTGAGCATATGTTTGGATAGATTTGAAAAGTAAAATTGAACAAGAATCCAAACGAAATCAATTACCGCATAACTTTGTTGATGAAGTCCTTATTGATGTCTTCTTGTAGTCTTAAAACTTCATCCTTCAAGGATAGCTTCGATTCTACTTCTTAGACTTAATCTAATCAAACTATCTTTAGTATACTAAATCAAGAATGCATTTTGGCAACTAAAATTGACAACTAACTTGACATACCAACGCTAGTGGGTTTAACCGAGCAAGCTCTAACAATCCTCATTCTCTAAAACTTGTTTCACCTTAAGCTTTTGGCTATCTCTATTTTTAATAATTGTCATTGCACTTGTTTTTTCTTACAATCCAACCAGAAATGACGATATTAAGTCTCATCTCCTATTATAAAAACAACAAGCTTACCAAATTTAGTGCATAAATCATGATATCTCTTAGTTTGTACATCGTTAGTCCAGCAACTAAAACCCACTTTAACCTTTGTATGGGCTCTTATCACATCTTTCCACCACCATATCAAGATATACTCATCTGAGAGTTTTCTTACATGGTTATAACACAAAATACTTAAAGCATGTATGTATTGAATTCCCCTGAATGCATACTTGATAAGAACAATGGACATCCCACTTTTCTTCATTATATGCTACATAAAAAGTCATAATTTTATGAAAACTATGAACAACATCCTCAATATATACGTATTCTTTGATGTAGAGGTCGTATAGGTAAGTGTTCTTTTTTCCAATATTAGAGAAGTTACAATACAACATTGATACTATTTTTATTTTTATTTTGATACTAATTCAACTTGAAATTCTTGAAATTTAGAGTAAGTATTTTTTTTTGTATTTGTTCTCCATGGAGTAAGTATCTTTTTGTATTTAGAGTTAGAGTTAGTGTATCTTTTTGTATTCTTGAAATTCTTGAAATTATTAAGGGAATAATTTTCGCATCCGCTTTTTTTTTCTTTTTCTCCTTCTTTCCCGATGTAAAGTAAACTGCTCCACAAACTATGTAGGTGTAGTTCTTGCATTTATATACAAATCAAAAAATGCATTTATTCCTTCACTTCTTTAATTGAGTAGTCGACATCCCTGCCAAAAATGAGTTTTTGAGCTAAGGTAACATGAAACCCAAGGACTCCTTTCCTCGAACAAATAATTCAACCATTTGTTGTTTTTCAATCCATATTCTACAACATCCAGTCCCACATCTGTTCAAACTAACGGAATATTGCGAATCTTACACCACAACTTTCATGTCAAAAGTAATATCCAAATATTTGTCATAAGCTCCAAATTTTTGCGGAAGTTTCTTATCATATACCACAAACACCAATAATGTCTAGCTTGAGGAAATGATGTCTCTATGGAATTTTGCATCGCCCTTGATTGGTCCGTTATTATTGCATCTGGAAGATTCCCCGACATATAATCCAACCATGCATAAACAACCATACAAATTTTTGTATCTTCACTCGAAACAAACCCACACTCAAGTAAAATTGTTTGTCCATGGTGATTAATCCCAACAAACGGAGCAAATGGCATATCATATTTATTTACCAAATACATAGTTTTGAATCTAACAACATCACTGAATTCTTTATAATCCTCTCTACTCATACTATCTCATTTCAAAAATATTCTTCAAGTGGTTTTCATCGTCCCAATCAACTTGAAAATAAAACCCCGAGTTTTCTTTACTCATCTTCCCAAAATATTTATGAATCTGCCGATGCATCTCCCCACCAATTCTTAGACATCTTACCAAAGGATCGCATTTTGAAAATCTTTTCAAAGTGTATCCTTGTACGAACCCATCAAATAACCGATTTATTAAATTTCTTGGAAATTGGTACCCCATCTCAATCATGGAGATCTATTTCTCTTCTTAAAGATCCACTGGCTTTACGAAAACACTTATAAAAAAGAGCTTCTTCTGGACGACAATCATGTTATGCTCAAGCTTTACTACTGAAATGGTCCATTTTTTTTTATCATATTGTCGTAATATCGTTGTAACATGATCGCTGTCGTAAGCGTCAAAAATAAATTACACTTTCTTACTACTCAAAATATATAATGAAGCAAGGGCAAGAAAGGATCGTTCCCACAGAGAGGTCTTGGTTGTCAATATGTTATGGTTTCCTATATAAAATACCGACGATTTTCCCGATTTAAACGGAAATAAATAAAAGCGAAACAAATAAAAGTAAACACGCAAATCCAGGATGTGAAAATATTGATAAAGGTTTCATCTTCAATTGTAAACAAGTTTATGAATATATGAATGAATTCGTATTTAATCTCTATCATCAAAAGCCATAGAGAATCAAGAGACCAAGATAATCTATTAATTTCCTAATTCATCACACACACATTAGGGCTGCGTATGTGAATTTTACCTAAAGAATAACCTAACGCCTTGCGCTAATTAAGTTCAATTCTTAGGAGCATTAAGTTTTAAATAGGATAATCAATGCAACTATCACACATTCGCATGACAATTCGGACAAAGGTCAATTTCGCATATGACTACAAGGATGTATCACTACAACCTAGAATCATATCATGCTACTCGTATTCAAGGTTATCGCTTGATAAAAAACCCAAAACTAGCTTTAGATATGGATGTGAGTTCAATCAATTCTAGACTTAACTAAACAAACATTCAATCATATTGCAATACATCAATCATGCAATTATTATAACCCGTAGAAATCAAACGATAATATTGAGAGAAAACTAATTAATAAAAATCATAACTGGGTTGCAAAATCCAACTACATCTTCAACCAATAATAAAAACTTAGTTCATGTTCATGGAGTTCATAACAAGAAGAAAGAGAAAATACTTCATGTTTCTAAACCCTAGAAAACTAAAAGTAGAGGTAAAAGAATAGAAAAAGATCCTAGCATTAGGTAAAAGTCCTCTTTTATATGTTTCTCTATTTCCATAAAGGATACTCCTTCCAATATTAGGTCTTCTCAAAATCCATCTCCAAGTGGTCCACCAAGCCCATGTGTGAGAAAAACCCATGTAGAAAATATGTCCAAAATACGTCACTTAAAATCGGGATTATGGCCGGAACTTCAGGGAAAAGTCGCTGGAAAGTATCTCGGGTGACCGGCAAATCGCCTTTGGCCACCAGGTCAACGGGTCAACACGGGTCAACTAGTCTCGGCGGGTCAATCCGGTCAAGCACCGAAGTTAGGTGTCGAATGACTCAACTCGCAGTCGACCGAGTCGGGGTAGAGTCGATGGAATCGTGTCCGATCGGGGTCTCGACTAGGGCTTGACATGAACCATTGCAGTCTAATCATGCTGCACAATCCTTGTGCATCACCATCTTCTTAGGCACCCATCTTGGGCGTGCATCTTGCTATCATTGTGCATCATTCCCGCAAATCCCGCCTCCAACAGTCCACAACATCTCTTGCCTCATATCCCATTCATCTTCTAGCTCACTTTGCAAGACTTGAGCACCGCACTTCCATCATTACCTCCCGCAACATCTCGTCTCCCGATTCATAAAGACAAGCCTGGACCAAACACATTTAGATCCATTCCTACCCATGTCTCCAGACTCGAGTTATGTATTCATTTCACCATCTATTACGACTCAAAACCAACTTGTACCCCTTTTTATCACTCATTCCTTGCTTCCCTATCTTCTACCAATTCCAACACCACCAAGACATCCTCGCTACATTCTTCCGGCCATCATTTCACCAATATCTTGCACCCCATTCTATCACCGCTCGCAACTCGTGAGTTCATAACCTCGCAACATTAGCACCAACAATCGCCATAAATGTTGTTGCAACATCAGTTACAACCCCGCCATCATCTTAACACCACCTACAGCTGCAATTGCAAGATTTCCGAGCCTCTCCCAGTAAATCTGACCAAGCAAAAACTCTCGCAATTCCATCTCAGGCAGCTCAAACAATTCCATTAGCATCACTCAAGCTTCGAGTCCAGCCTGCAACCTCATGAGCAACAATCAATAATGCCTTGCTCTCGCTTAATTCAAACCGTTGCACCCACATACATCCCATATCCTTCATACTAAAAGCTTAAACCGCAATCTCGGCTCCAAAGACATCACTCCATCGTCTGCACTTAACACCCGCTAAATGCAACTCTATCGTGCAGTGTGCTCTCAGCTCCAACAGCTGCTTCACCAATTCTATCGCCACTTTCCGCAGCTTCATGTTCACCTGCAATTCTCAATGGCTGCAACTACAGCCTCATTTAGCACCAGCACCTTTGTATAGCTCCAATGTCATTGCTTCTTCTTGCATTCTTCAGCCATCCGGCCCATGACAATCACTTGCGGTCGGGATATACAACCAAAAATAAAACTATATAATCGGGCCGTTGCCATTCTAAACCGCAATGCACCACCAATCGATTCGCAGCCCCCGCAACACCAATTATCCTGACCAATTTTAGATCGATTTCTTCATATCACCTTCATCTTTCTTGATTTGTTCAATGCCGAAACTCATGAATCCCTATAGAGCTTTTCATCCTCACTGTTCCCGGTCCAATCTTCAAAACCCCGTTTCATCAACACAATCATCACCAACAAAGACAAACTCCTTTTTAACTTCAAATCCATCCGCAGTTCACTCGCCGATTTTAATCCAAACACCAAACCCTAATTTCATCTTCACAAACCCCTTTCTCTTATCGATCCGATCCGCTTCTAACACCAACGGCCTTGAGTTACTTCTTGATTCATTAAGACCCATATGCTCTTCTCATTCCTGTAACTCTTCACCGCAACCAATTCTTCCATCGTAACCATGGATTCTTCCTTGTTCTTCATCACTCCTAGCCTGGTCATCTCCACTTTGTTTAACTCGGTTGAAATCACCAGCAGCTACTCACTGCCTTTCTCTCTCACACAAACCAGATCCGCTCTTATCTCTCGATTCCTCTCTGCAAAACGCCATGGCTTCTCCGAATCGGTGAGGACTAAGAGAAATATGATTATTCTCTCGAATTCCAAGGTTAGTGTAGGAAATGAATGTGGATATATCCACCCAAGTAAGGCAAGATAAGGGGTAACCAAAGTGATTCTAGGCACCACTCATCGATAAGGGCCATCTTGATTTACAACCCCTTAACCATCACCGGGTCTGTCTTTAGTGCATAGAGGTGCCTTTAACCATGGATCACTACCATGATAGTGTCCGCTATTGCTTTGAAATGACAATTTAGCCCGTTTGCTCAATTTGAATGATTTCCGCTTCTTTCCTCCGTGCGACTCCGCAGTACCTAATAACTCAAAAATACTCGTAAAGTACATAATTCACAAGAAAAATAGCAAAGAAAGCGTAATTACCAGATAGTAAATACGGTGTATTCTACACCTATCATAACATAAGCGCCACATCCTGTTTCCATACTCCCCCTTGGTTTAACAATATTCTGAGATTATCTTTTATGCTTACCACCCTTTGCACAACCAAAAGACATACTTCTTGATTTCCCATTGTCATCTTTGTTTCTTGATTTTTTGTGCACATGAAATCCTTTTTTTCTACCATATTCTTTGTAAAAGTTGAGTATTTCTTCATCATCATCAAAAATCATCCCTTTCTCTCGGTATACTAATATCAACTCTAACATCAATCAAGTTTCATTATTTCCATTCACATTGTGGTCCAAGTTTTCCTGGAAAAAAAAACATAACAAATTATGAATCATGATCTATTTAATAAAGGTACAATGGTCGCAAAATCAAAACCACAATAGAATCTACTATAAGAAAAAGGACAAGACAAAATTACATTAATCTCCTCTAGATTTTTATTTTCAAGATATATAGAGCCATAGTTTTAACTTGTACCAAAGTTATTTAAAAAAGATGTATAATATTCCGTCACAAATTAGTTTTACGGACACAAAATAGGACCAAATCATAAACAAATTCTATAGTAAATTGTTATTAAAAAAACAATTCAGATCTAGATTGCGTTTAATCACGATCTACATATTCTAACATAGCGTTTAATGCATTATCAATAACTCAGAAGAATATTAAAGAGATATTTTCCTAATAAACTAGATGAACTTACTTACCTTTCTCATCAGAAATAATGAGTGATTTCTTCCATTTTTACTGCACCTTAAAAGATCTCAGTCAATGTGTTAGAATATATGTTTTTTTAAGATCCATACCCGAATACAATAAGTAGCGGCAGATTAATCGCCCGGAGGAAAATGAAACGGCTTGGGTACCAAAATACATCACTAGCTTTTTCTTAGGCAATATGTATGGACAAACTTAACACAATTCCGAGAGTTCAACTTAATGAATCTCAATCAAGGAATAATATCTAGAGTTATATCTATATCTCTCACAATTTGAAAGTTTACAGAGACTAGTCCTTGAACTTGATTTATGTGTGAGAATACTTGGGTGATTCCAAAGATCAATTTCAAGTAATCAATCAAGTCGTAATAAAAAAACAAGGTCGTACATATCTAAATATGATTAATTTACATACAACCAATGATATTTCAATTATAAAGATAAAAAATATGATGCGGAAAAAAATAACACGTATACATTAAATTTTGTTAACAAGGAAATCGCAAATGTAAAAAACAGGGACCTAGTCCAGATTGAACACCAAATCAGTATTAAGCCGCTACATACACTAGCCTATTACCAATTAACTTCGGATTCGGAATGTAGTTAAGACCGAATTAAACCTCACAGAATTCAAGCATAAATCGCGTTCCTTACGCCTCTTGAATCCCAACTAGACTCACAAATTGATTCCTTTAGATGACGTCACACCAACTAAGAGTTGCTTCAAATCAATTAAAGACTTTAAACCAATATTCCTACCGCAAATAAGCCTTTATATGTGACTCACTTTTTTGATCAAAGATCAAGGTAATGGAAATCGATAGTTGAAAAAGCGAAGGTATAACAACCACACCCAATAATTTGTTCGGAAATCTGTATGGACTAAACTCCAACATGATTCTGAGAGCAACAACTAAAAGGTGAGACTCAATCAAGAAATATCTCTCTTCTCAATCCAATCAACAAATCGAATGATAGAAACCGTGGAGCCCGATTAATATAAGAATAACTTGGACGGGTACTAAAGACCAATGCCCAAGTGTCAATCAAGTTCTATCCAATAAACAAGGTCGGATTTATCAACTGATTGATCCACGCACAACTGTG